>SKCR01023678.1:0-152663 GCA_019454045.1 Zanthoxylum bungeanum
TTGAAATGTTGTTATTGGGCTTATTGGGCTTAGTTGTACTAAGTTAGGTTTAGGCAAATTGGATTGGATCTAATTGGGCCCAAAACTGCTTCCATAAAGCCCAAGTGCGACTAATGGACCTTTAAGTTTAATTGGGCCTAATGGGCCTAAATTGATTTCTAGGCTTATGGGGTAACTCCTGGATTGGACTTTGGTTATCCGTTTGATCCGAGTTGACCAAAAGTCCACACCTTAAGAAATTAATTAAAAGCCCATTGGACTTTAATTAAATTGACGTTGGACGTTAATCGGGCTTTGAGACCCGTAACGATTAAATTGGAATTTAAATCGTAAAGGTTCGTAAATAAAGTGTGATATTTAATTTGGAATTAAATAGCGAATTAGAATTGAATGCATATTAAATTAGATTTAATTGTGTAGTGTAATTTAATTCGAGAATTCGTACTTTGAGTACTTATTCGCAAAATGAGTTTGACTCGCGCAAAATCAAATCATTGTTTGAACATTGGATGATCACTAATTATTAGATTAATTAATTGGATTAGATTGATTGATAACATGCTTGAGTGAATACATGATTGCGATGCATGAATAATGTATATCGGATGGATATTAGTTGGGTGAGACAATTTTAGAAATTGTTGTAATAAATTTGATTTATTAATTGGACCTGCGCGTCCAGCCTTATCACCTCCTTATTCTTTGTATTCTCTTCTCACCTATTCCCCTCAATGTAAATGAGGTTTCTTTAGAAATAAATACATGTTCTAGCAAGAGAGAGAAAGGGAGAGATTTTATCTAGAATCAATGTGTAAAGTATCCATCCGCATATCATTATTATTTTATCATATGCGCTAAATGTGTTTAGAATGCATGTTTAAGGGTGTATGATAATGAGACCTTAACAAAGATAATAAATTGGTTGCCAATTTGCACTCGAAAAACCCTCGCAAAATATTAAGCGTTTTTCCTTCCATTGAGTGATTCTCACTCAAGATCTGAGACTGGCATTGGCTTGTTGGCCAAAGTCAAGGCCTTTGTCCGTCGAGGATGTGTTTGCATCACGAAGGCTTTGTTCCATATTGGTGTCTTGTCCAAGTTATGGTTTGTTGGCCAAAGTTAAGACCACTTCTTGTCCATCGACATTGATTACGAAGCTTTCCATGGTCAATGGGTCACGCTTGACTGGGATCACTAAGTTTGTTGTGCCAAAGCCAAGGCTTAGTTGATTCAGAGGAAAAAGGTTAGGTAATACATTGGATGTATTGGCATATATAAGATATATGTTTCGGACTTGGATGTCCCCCTACCAGATCTAGGAATTGGATTGGATCCAATCGATCTTAGAGATCTACCTAGTTAATTATCATACAATTTGTTGGCCAAAGTCAAGATTGTGTGATATTTAACGGGATCCTATCCCACTAGGAAACACGGTTTCCCGAGTACTCGACAGAGGTTATAGGCTCGCCGAAAAATAGTGGGAGGCAAGAATTGAATTTGCAATATTCGTTTAATTACTTTCCATACGCGCTCAATCACAAATATCATTCGTCGTTATAGAATAAATGTTAGTTGGACTAATATTTAAATGTTGTTTTAATAAATAGTTGGACTATATTCAAACTATTCATTTATAGTTGGTTTTATAATTGGATTATAGTAATCAATATAATTGATTTTAATCTATTAAATTATAGTTGATTAAATAGTTGGACTATTGTAATCATTATAATAAATAGTACCGAAATCGTTGATTAAATAGTTGGACTATTAAATCAAGATAAAATTGAAAGATTGACGTTTAATACATAATCCTAGGGAAAATGTATTTAAATGGTTTAATTTTCAAATTCGGAATAATTTCAAGATGGTCCTGGAAAATAATAAGTTACTTTATTTGATAAAATAACATATTATGCCTAAGCCCGGAGTTAAGCAAATAGTAGAGCATAATCTTTGGAAGATTATGTAATGATAACTTAAGTGCTTAATCCATTAAGCTTGTCATAGTAGACTCCTTAATTTCTGAATCAGAACTAAGGATTAGATCCTTAAAGTATGATAATGAAATTGAAGGATCTTCAAAGAATCTATTCTTAGAATCTTAGAAGTATTAAAATTGCAATAGTAAACTCTTGGAGAGTTAATGACTATTCTCAAGGAGACAAGTCAAACTTTGCAATTAGGCAAGTAGCGCAAGGCGCACCTTACTTCAATATTCTATAAACCCGAGGCTTGGCCAAAGGCTTCTGGAATATGAAAAAGGGCAAAGGCAAAATCATTATAATCTTCTAGGAAGATAAATGACATATCCCAAAATGTTTGCTAAATGTGGCAAACGGGATCGCGGAAGCGTGACTGCCAGTTGGACAAACCAGACATGAAGGAATTGAAGAACGAACAAGGCTCTAACTTCAAATATGTTTGTCATAATTATGTTCACTACTAGCATTAAAATTAGATTTTGAATACTTAGTGTGGTACATAAAATATATGTATTGATGTTCAGAATCTGTTTTGAACAGGATACTGACTTCAATTGAGATTAATCCGCGAATTGGAAACAGGACGAAAGTCGCTGTTTTAACGTAGATACCTAATTTAGGAACTACCCTCGGGTACGTACCTAAATTTGGAAACTGTTATAATGTAACTAGTTTGACTAGATACATTATCTTTATATCAGTGTTTAACCTACTGCGAGTGAACCTTTATATTCTAGAAAACTAAAGTGTTTCATTATATAAAGATGATATTGAGATAAACACATTAGATGTGAATAACAGCATTTTATTATTTTGAATATAAATAAATCTCAAACATATAATGACAAACAAATAGCTCAAACTGATTTGATCAGGAAGAAACTAATTGTGGCATTGATGTCTGTGACACAATTAAACAAGACTAGTATATCCGCGCTTTGAAGAGTGGATACTAGGACTGATTTGATTCCATTCAAATAAAGTCTACGAATCTAGTTTATTGGGCAATGTGCCTATAACATTATTTACTTGGTAAAAGTGTAAATGCCACAAATCTGTTAGCCCTAGTTCATAGTGAAGCAAGTGGGCCCATATCTAGCTAGGCTAGAGGTGGATATGAATATTTCGTGACCTTTACGGATGTGGCATCGCGTTGTGGTTATGTGTTTCTTTTGAAGAACACAAATCAGAAACTTTTATAGTTTCGACACGAAGTAGACAAACTGACCGGCTAAAGTATTAAACCGTCACGGTAAGACCGTAATGCAAAATACTTAAGCAATAAGTTTCTTAAATACTTGAAAGATACAGTATTCTTTCAATGAGGACTACTCCCGGAACACGTCAAATTGATAGTGTGTTCGAACCGAGTAACCAGATTTTATTGGACATGATAAGGTTAATCATGAGTCACTCTGAGCTACCATTTCCTTCAACGGATAAGCTTTAAACAGTGCAAGAACTTATTTAGAATAAGGTTCCATAAAAATCTGTTAGACAGATTTCATATTAGATATGAACAGGAAAGAAACTGGGTTTCTCATTCCAGATAGTTTGGGTATGCTAGGCATATGTTTGGATGATACCAAACTAAAACCCAAACTGGATAAGTGCCTAATTGTAGGTTATCCTAAGGATACATAAGTATAGTACTTATACAACTCACAAGAGAACAATTAGATTGTTGCTCACCATGCAGTTTTCCTAAGAGGAATACCTATATGCAGTGGTAAGTGGGAGGATAGTAAAACTCGATGAAATTCGGAGTAATACTATTCCAGGCACCGAATCTTAATGGAACATAAATAGTTCATCAAGGATGAAACTATACCATAATCTTCGAATACACAAGAACCACATAGTTCGGAGAGAGTCAGAAAATAACCTGGGGTATGGGTTTCTGATCTCACCTCATAAAGATGTCAATCTTATTGAGGAACATGAACTGACTACGTATGAGGAAGTGATACAAGGTATCGACTCCCTATTATGGTAAAGTGCCATGAAGTCCGAAATGGATTCCATGTATACCAACTGAGTTTGGACACTGGTTGTTGTACCGAAAGGCATTGTGCCTATTGGTACTATATGAGTTTTCAAGGAAGACATACATGGAAGACAACATACCAACGTACTAAGCTGGGCTTGTAGCGAAAATGTATCGTTATCAACATTGTGTCGATTACGACGAAACATTTTAACAGTTGCCATTGTTAAATCCATTTGGATAATGCTTGCTAAAGCTACGTGTTTCATTTATGAAATATGTCAGCATAACGGGAAAATCGCTTTCCTGAAAAGGAAACCTTTTGGAGGATGTTTAAAACATCCTGTCGGTTTTGTCGTACCAAAACTAGCAAACAAGGTTTGCGGGTT
This sequence comes from Zanthoxylum bungeanum, assembly GCA_019454045.1. Taxonomy (NCBI): domain Eukaryota; kingdom Viridiplantae; phylum Streptophyta; class Magnoliopsida; order Sapindales; family Rutaceae; genus Zanthoxylum; species Zanthoxylum bungeanum. The sequence goes on from SKCR01023678.1 coordinate 4,365, forward strand.
ATTCGATCCATGTTTGGATTGTAGCAAGCATAGGTTCTTGGAATTATCGTTTTATGTAATCATAATTGTTTATGATTTAATTCAAAACGAAAAGATTCTTGTGTATATAAGGAGGTTAGTGGGAGCGCACTGACAGTGGATGTCCTATACAATAATGATAATATGTCATTTCTTGGAAATGATATTCCCATAATAACAATCGGCGAAAGCTTGGCTTTCGAGAAAATTCTCCGTGGAATTCTTGGGAGAAACAACCTTTATTCAAGGAATAAAGATCTTCTGGGAAAGATTTAAAGTTGTTGAAACTCTCCGAGAAATCGTACAATGAAAAATGTACGCGACCTGGTGTCTCATATGCTTTGAGCATATGGATTCAAAAACAGGCCAATCCAAGTGATAGTCACTGGATTGATGTTAAGAATATCCGTTAGTATCTTAGAGAACTAAGGATGCTGTCCTAATCTGTGGAGAAGGAGAACTTGAAGTGATTGGGATCACTACTGCAAGTTTCCTAAACCGATAAAGACGACTATAAGTCGTAAATGGTACTATACAGTTTGAATAACGGAACAGTGAGCAGGAAATCTTCCAAGCAAGATATTGTTACCATATAAACAAAAAATGCGGGTTATTGCTGCAGCTGAAGCAGCAATAGAAGCCTTATGGGTCGATATAAAATCTAATTAGATTAGATATAATTCTGTTAGCAGCTGAGCTAGGCGTCAGCACAGGCTAAAGAATTAATGGTCTCATCAACGATCCAGATATATACTTCGATATTCATCTGATTCGTTCGGATCATACATCGTGTCGATGTGATGATCGAATAAATCGCATCAGACGATAATCATGCAAATCCGCTGACGAAAGCCTTTTCTCAGCAGTTTGAGCCAACCGTACATAGTTCGGGTGTAAGACACTCGAGTGACTGACTATAGGCCAAGTGGGAGATTGTTGGAAAATTATGACCTATAGCGTCACTATTTGTACAGATCATGGTGTTGTTGTACAAATTAACTATATGACAAAGGAGATTGCACTCTTATCATTTGTGATTAGATCACCAAGATATATAAATGATAGGAGGTCCCTGTGATTTGTTCCTGGATTGAGAATGATATGAGACAGTATCAATCCACGAAGGATAAATCATTAAATATCCCTAGTCAGAGCATTATCGAGATTGGACATCGATGAATGCGTAAAAGACTAGGATTACACTTGTGCGCGTTGTGAGGGCACAACGACATAGTTCTCATATATTTGGGTATAGGATACTCATGCAAGTGTAATAGGAGGTTGTGTTTCACCGATGGTACGGGAAACAGCTTCGCTCTGGATAGACCCCCTCAGAATTCCATTGGTAGTATGACTATGTGTCTATGGAAATCCGAAATCAGGGTAGGTGTATTTGGTCTTAACTTGAGACTTGCACCGCTAATACTTGTGACAATCAATATACTTTGGTTGCGGTCATCCAGGACTTTAACAGGTTCTGTGTATGCCAATGCTGGGTATATTGAGAATCGTAGTATGTTGGGTGTGATGTCAAGACGGAAGTGCCACTCCAGTCATATGGAGATGATGATCGCGTAGGGATACAGAACTGGTTCTCTAAAAAGGTTGCAACTGTCGGGATAATATGACTTGGTCATGATTATCCGATATTAAAGAGACTAGTTGCTCGTAATCTGATATATGCTTCGTACATGACATACACTATACCAGCCCCAGGCCTTGCATGTGATCATCTGATACTAGACAGAAATACGCAATACTACGTATATTACGCCTGATATAGATCATTTATTCCTGTAAGGATATTTCCGGAGAATTGGGTAGGCATGGCGCTTTGATAGAGGCCAACCTTGTCTTGTAATTCGGTATAAACGTAGTACGAGGTACTTACGTGTTCGGATAGTCCGACGACCGAATTTACTGCCAACATATCCGGGGATCTCATGGGTCGCTTCCCAAAGATTCACCGATGACGTATGACTCGCACTTTTAATTAATCTGGGATTAATTAGAAGATAGAGAAAATTAATCTGGGATTAATTGCAGAGATATTTTATCTGGGATAAAATATCATTTAAAGAGAGAGAACGATTAATTTGGAAATAATCGGTAAATTAATATATTTGATATATTAAACGAATTTGGATTTCGATGCGGAATTAAAATTAGATTTTAATTCGGGCGAACGAGTTAATTTAAAATTAATTCGTTAGCGACGTGAATAGTGACTTTGCTAGGCGTAATCATTTAATTGCGTCGCAACGGAAAATTCGTTAATTTGGAATTAGCGAACCTGAGCCCGGGATTATTTGCGAGTGCATTCGCATTTCGAATTCGAGTGCGGCACGCAAGTCAAATCAATCATCAAATCGCTAGTCGCATCAAGCGTCAAATCACTTGTCACTTTGAGTGATGTGACTTGACAACTTGATTGATTGAGTGATGTGTGTGGTTGGCATTTAAAGCTTTAAAAGTTTGACTTTTTAAAAGCAAAATGTTTGGTATATGTTTTAGAAATAAAATACCAAAACAATTAACACATTTCATCATCTCTCCTCTCTTTTCCTTCTTCTTTCCTCACGCCATTTCTTTCTTTCTTCTGGTTCAGTGAAATGCCGAGAGATGGAAGGAAAAAGGGAAGCAAGTGCTTGGTATTTGTGGCAAAAATCAAGAGAGCTAGCACTCCGAGAGACATGCGAAGGTTATAGGGAAGTCAACCCATGAGCCGGGAATCATTTGACGAAGCTTGGAGCTTGATTCTTGGAGCTTGAAGCCGAAAATGGAGCAGTCCAAAATAGCCACTGCCGTGACAGTCCATGAAGGCAAGAAAGAAAATTTGTTCGTCAAAGCATCGCTCAACCGCTCGATGTAAGTATTCCGCGACTTCCTCGATTGTATTCACACATGTTCATGCTTGTTTTATTGATCTTGGGATGCTTAGAATCTCCAACAATGTGTGTGTGTGTGCGCGCGTGTGTGAATCAACAAAGATTGGATATAATTACTTGTTTAAGATTATACTTTTAATTCTCAACCAAGTATGCAACACACAATTAAATTTCAACTTTATCACTATGTGTATGTTTGTGATAGTTGAACACCCTAATATTAACTTAAATATATACTACCAAGATTATTGTAATACAGTATATGATTTCACTAAGTTAATATTATGATAAATTAAGTTATTCTAAGTCTATTTCAATTTAGAAAGAATTCCAGGATCAATTCGTTAGTGTCGCGTTCGTATCTTCGTCCAATAAAAAATGTCTAGTGAGTTCACGTTCGTGTAGCGTTCGAAAACGCGTTCGAACCAAGTGTTCCAAAGAGTTCATGTTCGTGTAGCATTCGAGAACGTGTTCAAACGAAATGTTCTAGAGAGTTTACGTTCTTGTAGCATTCGAAAACACGTTCAAACGAAATGTTACAGAGGGTTTGCGTTCGTAATGCGTTTGAAGACGCGTTCGAACGTTCTTAGGTATAAGACTTGCGTTCGAGTTACGTTTGAATATGCGTTCGAACGTTCTTACGAAAATTCAAAAATTTTCCTATGCGTTCGTCGGGCGCTCGAACGCCCTTGCGTATTTTTCATGCACATACTATATTTTTTTCCAGAAAATTGACTGTAACACATGCAAATTCTCATCTAACAACACTAAAAGTAATAAGTTGTTAAGATTGTTGGGGATTTAAGTGCTATTAAACGAAATCAACATGTATCAAACAAATCAACAATCATGCCAAGATTTAACATTAAACCATAAACCTTAAAACTTAAAGAAAAACCTGGAAAATGTTGAAGACACTGTAAAATGGAAAAATTGTAGTTCAAGTCGAGTTGCCTATGTCCTTAAGAACTTATCAGCCCCGCCTCGGGGCTCTACGAATTTTGTGGCTAACGTCCTCCCAGGATTACTTGGATTCCTCTTGTTCAAGGGGAACTTCTTAACAAGATCTTGAACTAAGACAATGGTGGGAACTCTCTCTTGACTCTAAAACAAATAATGTATGTGACTTAACTTCTGGATTTCTGTATGCCCTAGAATGAACATAAAGGCTCATATATAAAGGCATGGAAGGGTGCCTTAACGGCACCCTTTGGTTTGGGGTGTAACCCTCCTAAGGGTTATACCCTTTCCATGCACCATTTGGAGCCTAGAAGTGTGTTCTTCTAATTTGGAGGACATGTTCCTACAGTTTGTGCCCTTCCCATAGGGCACCACCCAAGGGAGATGACCCTCCTCCATCCAAACTTATTATTTAGAGAATTTACAACAGAATGATGAAAAAATATTTGTGTCACAAGATGGCCCCATCATCCTTTCGCAAGTATGGGTTTTTGATATATGATTTTTTAGATTTTTGGTATGATGAATCATGATTTGGTGTCGATGAGTGGCATAAACAGTTGCTTTGTCAAACTGAAATGTTTGATTCTTAAAATGAGATGTCCCTAGGAACAGAAAAGGCATTTGGCAATTATAGACTATGCACTAATAATTTATAGTGTTTTTCTTCCCTTAGTTCTTATTTTATTTATGTAGATTGAGAATGATTATGGACTACAGAGCAAGGCACTCGGAGCTGCTGGTCACGCGTACATAAATTTGGCTGCAAAGATGGTTGTTGGCTTTGACACAGGAGTCCCATGGGTGATGTGCAAGAAAGATGATGCCCCTGGCCCCGTGGTTAGCTTTCTTCACCGACTCTGTATCAGAATTCTGATATTTACTTCGAAAACTAGCTTTCTATACAATGGAAATTCTGAGTTTTAACTTATGACTTTGCAGTTCTCAATGTGATTTTAAATTAGTCTTCTGATTCGGTTATTCTTTTTATCATATTGAAAAGGTTTACAGAATTTGGTGGACTCGACCTGTTCAGGATCTGGCATTTACGGAGGAATGAACTTTGGGCGCACTACTGGAGGCCATTTCATTACAACCAGTTACGATTATAATGCTCCACTTGATGAATATGGTAAGAAACATAATTCATTCCTTTTGTATTTGATGTCTGAGAATATTTCTGATGTTCTTAAAATATTCACAATTTTGGCTGGCACAAACGTCTGGGGAATATGATTCATGATCCAAAAATTTTCAAATTAGGGACATTATTTAATTAAACCATTTAATTAACATGTAAGTGTCTTAAAAATTTCAATGGTACGTGGAATTATATCCCAAGTGATAACCGCACTATCGTCCATTCGAAATCGGATATGAAATTTATGTTCGGATTTTCATCCAATATAACAATGAAAAATATAATGCACTCGTAAAGGCCATTATATGTTAAATTCAAATTTCTAATTTTTAAACCTTAAAAATAATTAATCCAATTAATTTGTTTTCATGCATAATATTTACTAATTTAACTTCTTTAAATTACATAAAAATCAAATTTTATGACTAGAACAAGTATGCATATCTTACATGTTATGGTATATGAAAATGTAAGAGTAGACACTCTAAGCTATGTGTCGTGTTATCGAAATAAACATACATATATCTTAAATTGTATTGGTTAGGCTCTTATTTTTTATATACTAATCTAATTAGTATAAAATTTTACCAAGGCCTCCCTTGCACTTCAAAACTTGCTCCATAAAATGTATGTGCGGGAAAACTCTTTTTGTCATCGTTGATGGCAACGGCTCCACCAAAATACATAAAAAAAATCATAATAATACAACTCAAAATTACATAAAAATTACTTACAACACTTTTAAAAAAAATGGTCTTATGGCCTTATATTCCCCAAAAGTAAAATTACAAAAAAATAAGAGCCAAAAATTACGACCAATGCAATACATTCATCACATGAATATAAAAAAATATTCATCACATGAACATAAAAATTGTATTTACTCATCATAACATGTAAAAATATTTATATCACATATAAATAATAAAAAAACAGAAACTTTTTAATGAAAATAAGAAGGGCTAAATAATTTATAATATACGATTTAAATCAAAATAATTGATAAATGAATAATGCATTTTTTATTTTAAATAAACAGTTCCGTTTACACATTATATGAAGTTTTAAGGCATATATCCCAACAAATACTTGTCCAATTGCATCGAGATTTTCAAGACTCATTACAACTCAATTGAACTTGTTTTGTTACAGACATTGCCAACACACATGAAACTAACAATAACTTATACATGCAACACATATATCCAAATTTTAATATAATTAACAATCCAGTCGAATTAATCACATTCTATTACCTTGTAGTTATTTATTAAAAATAAAATTTATTTATTAAATCATGATGGTCATGCAGCACCATTCAATGCACCATCCCACATTTTTATAAAACATGACTAATATTAAAATCTTTGATATCATTATTATATAAGCATAATATATGGTATATGTAGGTAACTTAAAACAACAATTAATATTAGCATCAAATCTCTATCTCAATCCGACATTCAAAATGTGAAACCAATCCAATCTCGTTGATATAGTGCTACTAAACTCTCATCGAGCCTATCTGACACACCTTACAAGACACGTGTGGCCTACTTTGAAAATGGGTCTCATTGACCAATGACTGATCTTAAAGTTGTTCGGCTTGGTGCTCAGAGCGCCAATTTTCTTATGTATTTCCCTGTAAATACAAATGTAACATTTTTATTATGAATAAAATAAACAGTTTCTATTATATAACATCTCTTTATATATGGTAAATACGTAATTGACCTTAGAATGATTAGTTATGATACAGTTGCAAAAGCGTCGAAACTGACATTGAGTTGTATCATAACAATATCTTTTCTTTAACAGTTCCTGGTCAAATTTACATTACTTGGTCAGTAAGTAAACCCGTTGAGACTGGCACATGTCTTATATTGGAATCTTGGATTCCAATGGTAGATTCTCAATGAACCATGGGTCTTTAAGACTCATATAGACATGTAGGTGTTTATATCGGATAAACACTGAAGGACTCACCGAAGATTCTTAATAGATGCTACACCAACGTCAATAAGAATCACCTCGAGTTGAGTAGCATAATAATTCTTTGACTTGAGATACCACTGCGGATATATGAGATATCCTCCACACTTTGATGGCAGTCACATCACCGACCTATTTAGGTCAGACCTCCATCTGTCCGTTGGGTGTGGACTGATCCTGAGGATATCATGTGTGTGTCAAGATAGAATCCGCCAGCTCTGTGTACATAGCATAGGTATTCAATATGGAATTAGCAATCTGTTCAATCCACGGGCCTGTGGTACACTGTAGAAACGCGTTCTAAGTGTTAATAAAAGATTGCTAATAGAAACGTCGACGTGATTATATCTATAGAGATTTGACGTTAATATCTATATCTCTGAAATAATCAGGATACCTGTGATAAAGGGATTATACGTATACAATGACTTCGACCTGTATGGTTCAATGAGTTTATCCGTGTTCGTCATAATTTACGGGTGGGTAGATTATGGACACAAAATTGGATTTCATGACGAATATGCCTGAACTTAGAGAGTCTTACTAATGAAACATACTCGTAGAGCACTAGGGAAATGTTTATGAATAAAATTGATTATTTATAAATCGTTTAACGGTTTAACAAAAAATACATGTAAATGAACATTTTGGTCATTTCTTAATTAATGTGTATTTGTATTTAATGTATGATTTTATTAAATACAAATTAATTAAATGTTAAATTCTGATATTTGACATATGTCATTAATATATGTATTTGAGATATTTAAAGTAAATATAATACATATATTTGAGATATTTATATTTAATTAATTATTTAATTATTAAATGATTAATATAATTAAAATATAAATATCTATCATTATGATAAAGTTTGAAAATGATTATTTAGTGTAAATTGTTGACTTTACATTAAAGGAAAAAGGAAGTCAAATGACATTTGACTTGTTAGATATTTGTTTGGAAAAATTGGAAAATATCTTGTATATTTTTCTTTCAATTTTCGGCCAAACCCTAGCATATTTAAAAATTTTATTTTTCATTTGCTTTACGCAAGTTTAAGCCTCCAAAATATAAACAAAACAAAGTTGAGAGAAAAAGAGAAGAAACAAGAAGTAAATCAAAGGTTGCTTGAATTTAAATAAGTATTTACAACTACCTATTAGAGGAAAATTTGTTCCCTTTGTTCTTGGCTACAACATGTGTAGTTCTTAAGTTGTTCCACTCTTTCTTGTTTGTGTTTTTGATGGTTGGAAGCATGGATGATGAGTTTTGCATGTATGTTGTTCAAAGAAGGCTTCTAAGGAAGTAAACATTCTTTTGGTCTTTTGATGATCATGTTGTCATTCTAGAGTTGTTAGGTCACTCATTGATGACCTAGAATTATTCTAGAGTTATTTCAAAGTGGTGAGACTTGTTTGGTGTGGTAGAAACTTGATTAAAGTATTGGATTTGTTTAATTTGTTTAATTTGATGTAATTTGATTAATTAGAATAATTTATAAAATTAGAGTTTATACCCTTTCCAAATTTGGGGCTTTTCATATGTGTTGTATAATGATTTATATAAGATGTATATTTAATTTGGTGTTGATTGGATATCATCTAATGTTGTTTTGAACAAATTTGGACCAAAATGCAAAATCTAGGAAATGTTGGGATCTCTCAGCTATTTGGGAATTTTATGGGTTTTGAGTTGTGTTTTGTATTTTGATGTATTGGACATGTATAAATCATTTTGGGAGTGATTTGAAATCACTTAAATTTGTATTTGACAAATTAGGACTAAAATGATCAAAATGTAAAAGTTTGGGGTCTCACGACAATTAAGTCAAATATGATTTTTAGGTAAAAAATTTCAGTTTTTAAGTATTGAGTAATTAGAATAAATAAGTTTATTTTAATTTCCCAAGGAAAACTATTGAAATCAGAAAATTTTGATTTTCCACGTTCCGCTGCGTTATCCGGATTTGCCCCCTAAAACCCCTACAAAAGTAACACCTCGAACCTGAGAAATCGAAAGGTTTTCTAATTAAATTCCTCGTACACTCTAAATAGAAATTCAACATGGTTCCATTTAAATTACGAATTTCCTATTTATCCGATGCCTACAATACCCATCAATATCAACACTTCAAAATCCAACTTAACAAACTAACATCTAATATAATTTAATTATCCATAATCGATAATTTAGTATGTGTACAATCCTAGAAATATCCTTAAATTTAAGAAAAGTCAAAGTTTAAGTCATTATCTCATGTGAAATAGATCTCATAAAAATACTTAACATGTTCTGTTGACGACTGATTTTCATTGCAGGGGTAAATTGGTGAACTTACTCCTCGAACAATCCTCATTCAAGCAGTTAATTTGTTTGGTTTGTTGGGAACTAAAGGAAAACTTAACAAAAGGTTAGAAAACACATAAATAAAACTAAAGGTTTAACGTGGTTCGGCGGAATGGATCCAATCTACGTCCACGGGAACAATAAAAAATGAAGTTTTATAACGTGGTCAGGTATGACCGACCTGACTATCTGTTGATTACATGTCTGACCGACCTCTTACAAGCTCACTCTTACACTTAGGCTTTTTGCTCTCTTTTACAAGTTATGAGTGTAAAAAAAGAATCAGCTACCCCTTAATGATTTCTCAACCCCTTTTTATATAGTGCGTCTGAATCAACTGGTCCACCGCCTATGACATCAGCTCATGTCACATATCATCATTGCAGTAACAGCTCTCCCCCTATCTTCCCACAATTTGGCCAATCAGAATATTTCCTTCTCTATCTCTGAACCGGCCTATGGCGGCTCTGTTTTGCCACCTCTCTGTCACTGCATCGGCCTGTGGCGGCTCTGCTCTGCCACCTTTCTGTCACTACATCGGCCTATGGTAGCTGGCAGAAGCTACTTTCGATGAGAACCGTTGCTTTTCTTATACGAGAGCTCATAATATTGCAAGTCATTCCCCGGTCCCTAGGCTGGTATGCCGAGGCTGACTTAAACACATCGGGTCCAAAATCTTTATTCAATCTGATATCTTCTCATCAGGTTGGGTATGACAACCTGATCCTCATTCTGACACGAGGCTATGAATGCCGAGCTCGATGTCGAGGGTGACCTAACTTGACCACCTTGGACCTGATCAACTCAGACCTGACAACCTCGGGTCACTTTTCCAATCTATCCCCAAGTTTTACCTTGGGTCGTCTCTTCGCACTTCGGGATCGGGTCATGATCTCTTCTAGGTATCACCTCAGGTTCGGGCCCCTCTATATGACTTCTCATTCTCACAAAGACTTTGGGATTTTACCTTGTCAAGGAAAAACCCACATTACCTTTAGGACACAGAACTTGGCGACGCTGTTCTAGGCTCGCGGCCTAGTTTGGAGTACGAAATAACATGGAGTCGCCACCCAGTGTGAATCGGGACAAAGATTTAAGGCCGCACTCACCCCTCGCAAGGGAAGACCTCAAACCGTTGGGTTCGGAATGGTCCCTTACTTATGTCACTTGTGATGATATGATTTGTGCAATAAACTAACCGAATCTATTCCACATTCATGCTCAAGGGTAATCTATGCCTAAGTCCGCATGAATAATAATAACAATGAGAACCTATATCCAAGTTCGCATACTTCAAAGTAAGTTGTCATAACTGCGAACACGCAATAACATACAATCATCACGCAAACATGCCCAATTATCTAATGCGGAAAATAAATAAGAATCTAAGCACAAATATAAATTAAATCCCTAATGTGAAAACAACCTAATCATGCATAAAGAGATAACTTTCTATCGACTAAATCATGCTTAAAATAAATAACATGCTAACAACCTAATCATGATTTAATAACAAATAAATAACCTACGAACTACAACATGCTCAAACACAAGTTTGGATGAGACGAAATACGTGTCTCTTAAGTGGTACGTGGCGTTGTATCCCGAGTACAAACCGCACTACCGTCCATTCGGATTCGGCTACGGAATTTACGTCCGGGTTTCCATCCTATATACCACAAAAGGGAACACATACCCCGCTCATCCAACAATCACATCATGCCTCAAACGACTCTCATGCAATAATATTTTTAAAGTAAATAAAATAAACGAAAGATAATAAGTAAAAAAGTGCCCTCAGGTCTAACCTCTTTTTTCATCTCACGAAAGCGCGTTACACGGCCGTCGGAAGGGTGGATGATCCGCAACTCTTTCGATTCACTAACTCAACGTCTTTCCTCGCTGTTTCACTGTTCGGGTTGTTGTTTTCACTCCGTTTCACTGCTGTTTTTGTTGTATTTTCGGGTCACTATTTTTGGTAATTAGGGGACTGTTTTGAGGGTTATTTGGACTGGTTTGGGGGCAGTTTTTGAAGGGTTTCGGGGGCAGTTTTGGTGGTTAAACAGTGTAGTTTTTTGGAATTTTTTAAGGGTTAAATCTGCGGCTAACTGGGCAGTGGGGTTGGTGCAATTTGCGGCAGTTTGGGTAGAAAGTTAAATGGCTTATGCGGCAGTTCCAAGGGGCAAGGTTTGCGGCAGTTCCAGGTGTATTTTGTGGGGCTGAACTGGGCTGGTTTTTGGGCGTTTATGAGTGCAGTGAAGGGCTATTCTTGGTGTGTGAATTGGTTACTGTGAGAGGGGCAATTAGCGTGAGTGTTTGGTGAGATAAGTGCTATGTTGAAGCGGCAACGTGTGGCTATGGGTGTGTGGAGTGTGGCGTGAAGCAGGGTTTTACGTGAAGGTGTGATGAGTGCGTTGAAGGGCTTGTGCAGGGTTCTTGGTAAGGGGATGCGTGGAGGGCTGTAGTTGATAGGCTTGCTGTTGAATTGGAGAAGGTGCGTGGGCTTGATGAGGCTAGTTAGTGGTGTGTGGTGACGTTGAAGGCTCGGCTGAGGATTAAAACGTGTGTTTGCGTGGCCTGTGAGGGAATAAGGTCAGGTGGCTGTTGACAATGGGTATGGTGTCAGGTTGCTACGTGTTTTTAACGTGAAGGCTAGGCGTGGCTTTAAGGCTATGTATGTGAATGGAGAAGGACTAGGTGTATGGGTATTGGCGAGAGTTGGGCGTGAATGATTAATGGGCAGGTCGGTGTTTTATGGCAAGGGGATTTGCGTGAAAGCTTAGGGTTTATTCTTTTGCTTGTGCTTTTTTGTGAGAATCGGTCGGCCAGCCAGCTTTTGGTTTGTGTGGATAAGGGTTATTTTTATAGGCCAAGGGAGAAGGTTTACCTTGTTGGAGAAGGAATAGGATTTGTGTATTAATTGGGGATATCTTTTAATTTAGTATATGATAAGGAAATCTTTTAATTAGGGGAATTGATTTGATTTGTTCTTTTTAATTAAGGATATGATTTATTTAAATTGGTAGGTGATTTAATTAAATTAGGAATGTGATTTATTTTAATTAGGAATGTTATTTATGGAATTTAATTTGAATATTTTAATTTGGGAATGAATTTTAATTTATGACATGTGTTTTATTTAATTTAATTGGATTTATTTAGTTTGTGACATGTATTTTAAATGTTTTAATTATTTAATTTGTGAGATGTGTTTTAATGGGTTTGGTGTGTTTTAAAACAGAGGTCCAACAAGCAACCCGAAGCCAAACAACGAGGTTAAATCCAACGAAAATTCAATTTTCCAACTTTACCCTTCCAACGTCCGTTTCCCGCAACTTTCATGACTAAAGAGGTAGTTGCCTCCATACGAGACTCATCATTGGGCTAATGTGTAAAAATGCAATGCCTACATTACCCTTCCTTAGGATTCTAACTTCTTAGGGGCCAAAAAACCACTATCAACATTTGTCCCATAGTTCTGGGTATCAACGAGTTAGCGAGTTGGTGCGGGGGAACCATATAAGAGATGGTTGTGTATGAAGCCGAAAACCGATCTGGTGTCCTCAGGCTGATACTCCGTTCTGATTCAGTCTAAAATCTCAAGTTTGCCCATCTCCTAGTAGGTATTATAACTGCAAGCTTCAATGCTTTTTGTGAAAATCCATGTCGGATTCAGAAACCAGATCCAGAACCTCTGTTTTTGATCCATACATGGTCATCTTTTAATTGGCTTCCCTACTTGAAGAAGCTCATCTCGTGATACCTCGAGCTGATGCATGCTCTTGACACGCTGCAATCCCAGAGGGATATGATCTGTAAAAATAGAAAACATACCACGAGGGAAAACTCACATACTCGGGCTATCTTTTCTTCTTCCTCCACCAACATAAACTTCATTGTATGTTCCAGGGTTGCGGCGTAATCTGGTATTTCCTGGATCCTCAGATGAGACAAAAGTTTCCCAACCCTGAGGGCTCCTTTAAAACTTTCCAATGCCTCCGGGGACTCATATTCCCCGACCTCCAACACCATGCTGTGATACCTAGCAATAAAGCTTTTCAGAGGCTCATTGCCCCTCTGCTTTATCATTCTCAGTGATCCCACCATCTTTCTAGGTACGCACGCTCTTTTAAAGTGTCATACAAAGGACTTCCTTAACTGGCCGAAACTATCGATGCACCCCAGCGTCAAGTTCCTGAACCACAGGCTAGCAGACCTGCTTAAGGTCAAAAGAAACACCTTGCAGATGGCCTCTCCAGCCATCCCTTGGATTTCCATCAACAAAACAAACTTCTCAACATGAGATTTGGGGTCTGTGTTACCTTTCTAGATATCCATGGAAGGCATGGTGAACCTCATTTGAAACTCCATTGTCATGACCTCATTTGTGAAGTAGGACGCTGTCTCCATGTCTTGGTCACCCCCAAACCCCACTTTCATATTTTCTTTCCATTTCCACATCTACTTCCGAAACCAACTCTTCATATGGTTCTCGGAACTATCGTGCTCTTTCCCACGGGCTTCCCCGCGTCTTCCATTCTGGGCACGATACCTTCCATAATTGGGGACTTCATGTGATTCGCCCGAGTATCATCCTAGGTCGCTCTTCACGACACATGGACTGTTGCTGGAAGACTTCGGTGTCTGTTTGCCTTCCTCTTCTTCCCATTGCTCCCCTGCCAGTATAGTTCCGGTGATGACTGCAAATCTCATGCAATGGGCACTCCTCTTCTCATTTTCATCATCTCCTTCTACTTCGGCAACCATCTTTCCCATTGCTATCTCGTCTTTTCTCTGGCTTGGGCATGCTTCTCATTTTTCTTTATTTTTCTTTTCTAACTTTTCCATCATTGCCTTCATGAAGGTCTGATTTAACTCTCTCTCTTTCCATGCTTCTTTCTTTTCCTTATGTATGGTTGCTTTAATCTTCTCCATCCATTCTGTTGTCGAAGCCTATTAAGATATATGGTTCTCGTCTTCTGCCATCGTCTCAACGTGTTTGCTATTTTTAGTACAGTTCCCCACAGACGGCGCCAACTGTTGACGGCTGATTTTCGTTCTAGGGGTAATTTGGGAAAACTACTCCTCGAACAATCCTCCATAAAACAGTGAATTTGTTTGGTTTGTTTGGAACTAAATGAAAACTTAGCAAAAGATGAGAAAGCATACAGACAAAACAGAAGGTTTAACAAGGTTCGACGGAATGAATCCAACTTACGTCAACGAGAATAAAGGAAAAGGAAGTTTTATAATGTGGTCGGGTATGATTGACCAAACTACCTCTTGACTACACGTCTGACTGACCTCTTACAAGCTCACTCTTACACTTAGGCTTTTTGCTCTCTTTTTACAAGTTATGTGTTTAAAAGAATCAATCTCTAAGCAAGTTCTCAACCTCTCTTTATATAGTGCATCCGAATCCACTGGTCCACCGCATATGACATCAACTCATGTCATATGTCATCATTGCCGTAGCAAATCTCCTTATCTTCCCACAATTTGTCCAATCAGAACACTTACTTCTCTATCTCTGAACCGGTCTATGACGGCTCTACTCTGCCACATCTCTGTCACTGCACCGGCCTATGGCGGCTGGAAGAAGCTACTTTCGATGAGAACGGTTTCTTTCCCCACACGAGAGCTCATGATACTACAAGTCATTCCCCGGTCCTTAGGCTGGTGTACCGAGGGTGACCTGACCACCTCGGGTCCAAGTTCTTTGTTGAATCTGATATCTTCACAACAGGTCGGGTATGATCTGCTGAGCCGATCCCCATTCTGACACGAGGCTCTGAATGTCAAGCTCGAAGCCGAGGCTGACCTGACCTAACCATCTCGGACCAGATCCCCTTGGACCTGACCACCTCGAACCTGATCAATTTGAACATGATCAACTCGGACCTGACCACCTCAGGTCAATCTTCCAATCTATCCCCATGTTCTGTCACAGGTTGCCTCTCCGCACTCCGGGATCGGGTTATGATCTCTTTTTGGCATTATCTCGGGTTCGGGCCCATCTATCTCACTTCTCATTCTCACAATGACATTGAGCGTTTGTCTTGTCAAGTGTAAAACCCACTTTACCATTTCTTGGGATTCTTACTTTTTATGGAGCAAAAAACCATAATCAACATGTCCTAACTGATCTATTGAGTGTGATTTTGGTGTTGTTCTAACCTCGAAACTTGCTTGGTATGTTTTTCAAGGAACGCAGGGCCTGTTTTTGAAATTGATCTCGCTGCACCGGAACTTTCAATGGCAGATATATATCTGGTGAGTCTGATTTGATAATCCGACAATCGGATTCTGAATTCCAACCAATAATTCAAACCTTTTATTACTGCCAAAGTACGATTTCTTCAAACAGTGTTGGAATGAGGCTTGGTAAGTGGCATCAGAAAGGAAATAGCCAAGGGAGTCTCCACTTGCCAAAGGTGTCGAAAAACGATGTTCGGACGACGATGGTACAACGATGATGAACAAGGGCTTGCCAGAGAGTAGTTGAATCCGATTTTGGCGTGAACTTCAAGGTGTGATATCTCCTTCGGCAAGGTTCTCACCTCTGTTGCTGCTAGTAGGCAGATTTCAAGGGCTTCACAGAGGACCGACGGTGGTACAACGATGATGAACAACAGTGGCAACTCCAAGAGAGATATGTGGGAGAGAAACTGTGGATCTGAAAATGGAGAGAAAGACCAAATTTACAGATAAATGGGTGCCACGTGTCACCCATTGATTGTGCCTCATGGTGACACGTGTCAACTCTCATTTGACACATGTCAATTTCTCATTGGTGTCCTGTGTCGGTCCATTAGAAAAGATCATTAGATTTTAAAAAAAAATTGGTTTGATCTAAACTTCAGATATTCACTATTTTAGTCCATAAATAATTACAATTTAGTCCTAAAATTTTAAAATCTTTAGATTTTAGTCTAAAATTTTGAAATGTCAAGGTTGACATAAAGACTAAATTTGATCGAGTATTTTTATGAAAAGTCCATAATACCCAAAGATGATTTATAGAATCATATTAAATCTTCCCACAATACTTTTGCATATCAGTTCAAACTAATCACTTTCCTAGACATGTTTTATAGATTGAATCATGTGAGAGTCATAGATAACATGCTAAAGTAGCTGACATTAGCCTAATACTTCAAAACATAGTTGATGATTACAAGGACACATATGATACCTCCATAAATGGTCTCTCAGTAACTTACAAAATGAGGAAGCAGACATCGATCCACTCATTTTACTTGTCAGTCACAAAACACGTGGTATGAGACACATGCTACAATGAATTCTCTTATATAAAGAGCATATGTCTTATATATATTTCACTATATAAATCTCAGATCAGTCGCTCTTCAAGCGCCTATCATGAGTCACAAAATGCTGATCACTTTCCATCAGTATTATTTTGTGTTATTTGGCACTCAGTTTCTCTATAAACGCCTAACCTGAGTCCTAAAATCTGGCTATAATCAAGTTTCCAGGAATAGTGAGAGTACATCTGTAACGTCCAGCTGCATAAAGCATGCATGATTCATGTATGGTGTCACCCCCACCATTTTTGAAGACAAAGAAACTTTCGGTGGTGATTGCCAACCTTGAGTTAGAAGACAAAGAAACTTTATGTGGATTACTATTTATGTGTTGAAAATTTGAGCCAAATTTTTGTTATAAATACAGAGCTCATTTGTGAGCTTAAGGCATTTCAAACATTAAGCTTCAAGGTAAGAAAGCTTATAGAGTGTAGAGAGCGAGGTTTTTTGTAGAGTTTAAACACTTGTAAAGATTTTGTTCTTGTAGTAATAAAATTCGTTTTTCTTCATAAATATTTTTCAGTGATCAGAGAATCATAACAACGTCGTGGTTGATTCTAAAATATAAAATAAATATCGACCTCATCTTGCCCCAACCAAGGTGACAATATTCTTTGTGTATGCTAATGTTTTATGAGAGGAAAATCAAAAGACTTTTGTTGTATATCCAAAAAAAAAAAAAAGCAACATATCCGCAAAGCGACTTAATATATATGCAACATAAAATCTACGTAACCCTAAATTATTTAGTATGAGAGGAAAAACACATTCCACGTTAGAAATTTTATTTTTTATGGCGAAAATTTAGTGGGGAAATAAATTTCGCCACTAAAAATAAGCTTTTAGTGGCGAAATTAATTTTCGCTACTAAAAATTAGTTTAATGGCGAAATTCTATTTCGCTATTAAAAATTTACATTTACTGGCGAAAATTAATTTCGCCACTAAAATTAACTTTTAGTGGCGAAATAAATATTTTTAGTGAGGAATTTTCCCCCTCTAATTGATAAAAATTAGGCTCCTATACTCTTCTATCAAAATAAATTTTTATTTTTTGTTTACAGACCCAAAATATTCTCACCTCTTCCACTACCACGAAACCCTAATCCTCCAATTTTTTTCTTCATCAAAACAAAACTCTAACCCTTTCAACTCTTCCCTCACCACTTCTTCTTCATCAAAAATCCTCCGTGTAAATTCGACGGTTCCAGCCTTTTCCTTTCCTAAATCGACATTTCCTATCTCCCTTTCTTCATCCAAACTTCAACCCTTCTTGCAAGCTTAAAGTATTTGATTCTCTTCTCTTGTAGCTGTCTAGCCTGTTCCTTTCCTAAATTCGACGATTCCAGCCCATTCCTTTCCTAAATCGACGGTTCCAGCCCTTCTTGCAAGCTTAAAGCCTCTGCTTCTCTTCTCTTGTGGCTGTCCCGGCGGTGATGGGCTCGTTGTGCAGGAAGCCGGTTCATGAAACATTGCTTGAGGAAACATATTTGGGTGTTGAAAATGATGAGTTCAATTGATTTTGGTACTCTTCGAGGTATGTATTAATTTTAGCCATTGCAAGATTAGATTTTTTGATGTGGGAATTTGAGTTTTTGATTTTGGTGAGAGATTTGCAACTGGGTATTCAGGCCTCTTCCTCCATTTTTTACTTCATCAAAACAAAGGATTTAGTATTTGTTGACGGCTGATTTTGGTCTTAGGGCAATATGAGAATATTACTCCCGAGACAATCCTCCCTCAATAGTGAATTTGTTCGGTTAAGGGGAAACCAAAAACAAATTTAGCAAAAGACAGATAAATACACCAATCGACAAAGAGATTTAACGTGGTTCGGCGGATCGGATCCAACCTACATCCACGGGCACAGAACGAACGATGTTTTATTACTGAGTTATGCTTCTATGCTCTCTTTTGTGTTTACAGGTCTGATAATAATGATTTTGATGCCCATTACACATACTCTACCCTTCTATTTATAATAATACAGAAATCAGATTCCTTCTTTTATAAGGGTTCCCAGTTGAGTCAATCTCTCTCTTCCACAAGGTTTCCTAACTTCAAACTATCTTTACTCATTTTGTCCTATTAAGATACTGATTTCACCAGTTCTCCCCGTGAAAGTAGGATAACTTGTCACCTCATCCGAGAAAATAGGATGCTCTATCTTCCTGAATACGCCTCGCTATCTGGTCGGTCCTCATGAGGTCGGTCATGATAATCTTTTGAACTGAGAATGCTGCCACCGTTATGATAATGCTTGGTAATTCGAACCGAAGTGGTCGGTCACCTATCATCAAGTGTTCGGCCCTTCACTCATGTGTGGTCGGTCGGTTTTAATGTTTTTGTCCAAGAAGGGAATTTACCCTCCTACCCCTGGCGTATTCCTAAACTAACATGGGATCTGAAAATACCATCAATATATGTCCCCTAGTTCTCGGTTTCAACGAGTTATACGAGTTGGTGTCGGGAACTACACAAGAGTGGTGTGGCGGACGAACTTATAGTCGGTCTTCTGAGGGAGAATTTTTCGGCTCATAATTTCTATTTTGATCGGTCTGACTTCAGGTGCTCAGCCTGACTTTCTTCCTTCCGAGGTGAAATTTCCTTATTGCCCTTCTGTAACTTTGCCTCTCGAGACGCGCAACCGTCACATCCTTTTAAATGCCCATCCGATCACTTCTAGGGTTCAACGGGAGCTTGCCACTTGTCAACCATCTGTCGATCTCCCGCCAAAAGAAAAACAACCCGACCGTTTATGGTCAGTTAAAAAAGGCGTCCAATCTCAGACGTCTATCTAATTCTGAAAAATCATTTTAATGATGACACGCGGCGTACATCTGACTCCCTCGTTTGATCCAACGGCCAGAAATGCCCTGATCAAATTATATAAAAACGAAGAGAACACTGTTGCTTTCTTTTACGAATACTTCGACTTCCTTAACTGTGAGAACTCCTTCTTCTCAACTTGTGACCAGTGAACTCGAAGGGTAACCAGATTACACCGAGCAAACTTTCGTTTTTCCGAAAGAAACAAGTAAGTTTTCTGACCGTCCTCATTGTTTTGCTTTTTCACAAGTTGTAAATCCTTGATGTTGCTAGGGAGAGATTTATAATTTGACGGATTATTAGGGCGCTTAGAACCCACAGGCTCTAGCTTTAGAAATTATCTGTAGACTGACCTTCCCCATTTTTCTCTTATTTCTCGGATGTCAGGGAAGTCTGACACCGGGTCTTCCTCTGCAAACCCTGTTGGGGTTCCGACCCCTCCTGTTGAAGAGCTTTCTTCGAGCTCGGGGGCACCAAGCATAGAGGACCTCGACACTACCCCTACCCCCTCTGAAATTGAACAAGATACTTATCATCAGAGGATCCCTCGGAAGGACCCAGAGCCCGGTGATTTTAACTCCTCGGGTCTGGACATGGACCGTCCTTCCAAAATAACTAAAGACGACCTCACACTGCTCCGGCAACGATATAGCATCCTGATAGATATCGTCCTTGAAGTCCTCGGGCCAATGGATCGTGCTAGCCAACCTGACGAGGGTTCAGTGGCCCTTCTTCGGCTTTCTTTGAGTGTGGTCTTCGGCTACCACTTCAACGTTACTTTGCCTGGATGCTGGCCGAGATGGAGATCGCCCCTTGCCAATTGAGCCTGAATAGTTGGAGGATTCTGGCCGGGCTATATGTGATTTGGAGTCGGGCGGGGCTCGGCGAACCTTGTCTAGAAGAAGTGAAAAGGTTGTATAGACTGAAGGCTAACCGAGATCACACCATGGTTGGTATTACCTCTCTGCTTATGTCGACTCCTCAAATATTGTTGACAAACTCCCAGAGTCTAATAAAAACTTTAAGGATTTATGGTTCTGGGCCACCAGAGATTGGGGGCGGGTTCTGAGATCTCATGAAGAAGAGGTTTCTGTCCCGGATATCTTTAGAGCGGGAGGTTAGGAATCTAACCCTTAGTATTCCTATTTTTGACTTTACGATAGATTTCTAATTGCTTTGACTCTTCCCAGCTTGTTGGAGGGATGCTCCTAAGGTTTCCCACCAGGTCCGGGCGCGGGTGCGCTGGGCTCGGCTATATGCCACTAATTGGAAGCAATTGGTCAACGATGAGGCCTTTATTGAGTCGGGCCTGATTTGCACTGCCCCTCCGATGGACTGACCATTCTTCTTGTTTTCACTTTCTTCCTTCTTTCTCTTCTCTTCTCCCCTTTTTTTTTGTTGTAGGCCTGTCAAGAAGGCCAAAATACCTTGATCAACTGGCTGGTGCGACAAAGAAAACCAGCCATATTGGGACCGGATCCTCTCGGAGACGGCCATCGACTGTTGAGGCCAGATGAGTGACTGAAGAAGTGGCCTCGTTGGCTATCCAAAGTTTATCTTCACCTTCCAGGGTATCGGCAATAGTTTCCGCCAGAACTTCCAGCCCGTCAAAACCTACTAGAAAAAGGAAGCGTCAATTCGGGGCGGAGGAATCCGAGCTGGTCCGGGAGGCGGAGGAGGAACGAGTCCTGAGCAAGAAGCAGCCCATCCAGAAAGAGAAAAAGGTGCCGAAGGGTTCCTCTAAAAATAGAAAGGCGCCGTGATTCTTGGCGTAGACGACCTCGGTCAGGACATTCTTAATACTAGGTCACCCGGGAAAAAGACACGAGTTCGAACTTTTTTGTTGTAGAAGCGGGCCATTCGTTGTTGATAAACCGCTGTCCTCATGGCTGACTTCTCTCTTTTTTCCTCGATCAGGTCGAGGTGGCTTCTGATAAGCTCTTTATTTTTTTCGCCCTCAAAATGACGGACCCTGTGGGAAGTTATCCCGATCTCTACTGGAATAACTGCTTCACACCCGTATGATAAGGAAAATGGGGTCTCCCCTGTAGAATCTTTATAGGTCGTCCGGTGTGCCCAAAGTACTTCCGGCAATTCCTCGACCCATAAGCTCTTGCAGGATCCCAGTCGAGCTTTAAGATTTACCTTGATCGTTTTGTTCGCCTCCTCAACCTATCCGTTTGACTTGGGGTGGGCTGGTCAGGCGAGTTTTAAGGCGATCTGGAGGTCTTCGCAGAGTTTCCTGAATCCCCTGCTATCGAACTGTTTTCCGTTGTCGGTGACGACGGCCTGTGGGATTTCGAACCTGCAGATAATGTTCTTCTTTAAAAATTCTGTGGCCTTCTTTTCTGTGATAGTGGATAGGGGTTCGGCCTCCACCCATTGGTGAAATAATCTATGGCCATAATGGCGTACTTCGCTTGTCCCCGTCCCTTTGGCATTGGTCCGATGATATCTAGCCCCACTGAGCGAATGGCCAGGGACTGGATAGGGTGGTTAACTGCTCTGTTGGTTGGTGGTGAATATTGGCATTCTTCTAGTATCCTTCGCATTTCCGGGCTACCCTCATGCCGTCTTGGTGCATAGTTGGCCAATAGAACCATTGCCTTAAAGCTTTAAAGGCCATCGATTGTCCTCCGGCATGGCTCCCACAGATACCCGCGTGAATTTCCCTGAGTACATAATCGGCCTCTTCTTCCGTTAAACATCTTAGGAGGGGTACTGTGTAGCCTCTTGGGTAAAGAACCCATTCGATCATGGAAAACTTGGTGCTTTTGAATTTTAGCTTTCTGGCTTTCTTCTTGTCCTCGGGTGTCTCCCCTGTCTCCAAATATTTCTTAATTGGCTGTATCCACGAGGTTTTGTCTTCCTTATCCAATAATTTTACCTCGAGTTCTCCTACACTCTTTTCCCGGACTACGTGGTTTACTTGGGTCGGGACTCCTCTTTCCTGGTCATTCCGAGGCATTGGTTTGAATTCCTTGCGTCTCATGAGGAGTTTTCTGAACTTCCTATCTGGTTGGTGGGGGGCCTCTGCCCTTGTCGTCCTTTCTTTGACGGTTGTCCCCCTCCGGGAGATCTTTTCTTCATTTTCTAATGAGACGAACTTTCGGGCTACTTCCAGAGCGGTAGCATAATCTGGTGTGTCATGGATCCTTAAGTGAGTCCACAGTTTTCCGACCCTTAAGGCTCATTTTAAACTTTCCAAGGCCTCAAGGGATTCATATCCTCCGACTTCGAGTACCATATTGTGGTACCTCTCAATGAAAGTTTTTAGGGGCTCGTCCTCTCCTTGCTTCATGAGTCTTAACTCTCCAATCGTTTTTTAGGGACGCAGGCCCCCTTGAAGTGCCGAATGAACGACTTTTTAAGTTGTGTGAAGCTTCCGATGCTCCCCGGGGCCAGACTTCTATACCATAGGATGGCGGATCCGCCCAAGGTCAGGGGGAATACTTTGCAGATGGCATCTCCTACTACTCCTTGGACTTCCATGAATAGGACAAAGATCTCGATGTGGGATTTCGGGTCGGTATGACCCTTGTAGGGCATCATGGTTGGCATGTTGAATCGCCTTGGGAACTTTGCCGACCTTATCTCTTCTGTAAGTGGAGATTCCTCCTCACTGTCCCGGGTATCTCCTGCATTAGTTTTGAGGTTTACCCCCATTTGGCCATCTCTTTTTTTAGCCAAGACTTCATCTCACTACTTGTGCTGCCATGTCGCTTTCTGTGTCCCTCTTCGCGTCTATTGCCCCTGGTGCGGTACTCTTCATGCCTTGAAGTTTCCCGCACATTCTCGCCATACTCCCTGTTTTTTCCTCTGGAGTCGCGGAGACTATCATATGAGGAATCTGGTGATTGTCTCATTTCTTCTTCTTCCCATGTGTTCTCTGTTTGTGAATCTTTCTCTACGACTATAGATTTTATCCCGTAGGGACCCTTCCTCCTGGGTTCATCGTCTTCACTCATATCCGTAATTCTTTTACCTTCTACTTTTTCACCTTTTCTTCGGCTGGTCCCGGCTTCCGGTCTCTCGTTGTTCATTCTTCCATTCTCTACAGTCGATCTATCATGGATTTCATGCTTTCTTCCATCTTTTTCATCCAGTCCGTAGTTGGACTCCCTGATGACTGATGATTTTCGTCTTCTAACATTGTCTTTTTCGTGAACTGCTTTTTGTTGCGAAATTCCCCACAGACGGCGCCAACTATTGACGGCTGATTTTGGTCTCAGGGCAATATGGGAATATTACTCCCGAGACAATCCTCCCTCAATAGTGAATTTGTTTGGTTAAGGGGAAACCAAAAGCAAATTTAGCAAAAGATAGATAAATACACCAATCGACAAAGAGATTTAACGTGGTTCGGCGGATCGGATCCAACCTACATCCACGAGCACAGAACGGACGATGTTTTATTACTGAGATATGCTTCTCTGCTCTCTTTTATGTTTACAGGTCTGATAATAATGATTCTGATGCCCATTACACATACTCTACCCTTCTATTTATAATAATACAGAAATCAGATTCCTTCTTTTATAAAGGGTTCCCAGTTGAGTCAATCTCCCTCTTCCACAAGGTTTCCTAACTTCATACTATCTTTACTCCATTTGTCCTATTAAGATACTGATTTCACCAGTTCTCCCCGTGAAAGTAGGATAACTTGTCACCTCAGCCGAGAAAATAGGATGCTCTATCTTCCTGAATACGCCTCGCTATCTGGTCGGTCCTCATGAGGTCGGTCATGATAGTCTTTTGAACTGAGAATGCTGCCACCATTCTGATAATGCTGGTAATCCGAACCGAAGTGGTCGGTCACCTATCATCAAGTGTTCGGCCCCTCACTCATGTGGTCGGGTCGGTTTTTTAATGATTTTGACCAAGAAGGGAATTTACCCTCATACCTCTGGCGTATTCCTAAACTAACATTGGATCTGAAAATACCATCAACAGTATTCATTGGAATTGGATTCTCGGTGTTTTTTATTATGTTGTTTGGTTTTGAAGAAAGTTAAAATTCGTTTTTGTTAGCCGATGAGATGTAAGAAATTTGACGATATGCATTGTGATTGTTTATTACAATTGAAATGATGGTCAAATATGAGGTTTTATGTTTATGGATCAATGATATGATAGGTTATCTTGGTGGTTTACTTTAGTAATTGATTGTTGTGCCTTGCATGATTTCCGATTTCAAATTAGCACGTCTGTGAAATTCGTGGTATTGTGTTTTTGAGGCTCTGGTAGATAAAATTAGGTGTGTTGATGGTGTTTTTCGGGCACTATGTTATTTAAACAACACGACAGGGGTAAAAGGGGTAACTCCATTGATCGAGACCGTTAAAGCCGACCCGACAACTTGACGGTAAGAGGCCGAGCACTTTATACTAAATGGCCGAGCACTTGAGATCAGATGACCGAGCATTATAAGATCGACAACAGCATTCTCGTTTCAAAGGACCATTATGGTCGACCTCATGAAGACTGAGCACATGACGAGGCGTGCTCAGGAAGATAAGGCATCACGTTTTTACGGATAAGATGACAAGTTATCCTACCTTCATGGGGTAAACTGATAAGTCAGTGTCCTAGTAGGATAAATGGAGTAAAGGTAGTTTTGATTAGGAATCCTTATGGGAAAAGGGAACAGTTTTGACTAGGAATCCTTATGGGAAATGGAAATTGTTTCAACTAGGAAATTCTTGTACAAATAGGAATCTGATTCCTTCACCATTATAAATAGGAGGGTAGGGTGAGTGTAGAAAAAAGAAGTTGAAGACATCGGAAAATCATCACAAGAGTGAGGGATTAAAGTTCCAATTTGTAAGAGCAAAGGAGAGGTCTGAGAGGTGTATTTGAGTAATAAAAAAGTACCACCCTGTTCTTGTCCGTGGACGTAGGTCGGATCCAAAATCCACCGAACCACGTTAAATCACCTTGTCTGATTGGCGTATTTTCTTGTTTTCCGCTAAGTTTGCTTTTGGTTCCCTATAACCAAACAAATTCACAGTTGAAGGAGGATTCCCTCGAAGGTGATATTCCTATATTACCCTGAGACCAAAATCCACCGTCAACAGTTGGCGCCGTCTGTGGGGAACTTCAACAAAAAGCAGTTCACGTGATAAGACGAATGGCGGAAGACGGAGATCACCAACCAGGAGGTCCGGCAATAGACTGGATGAGAAGAATGGAAGATAACATGAGAACTGTGATGGAACAACTAGAAAGAATGGGAGGAGCGGACAACGAGAAACCAGAAACCGGGGCCGGCCAGAAGAGAAAAGAAAGGGAAAAAGGGAAAAGAATAGCGGATGTAAGCGAGGACGAGGAACCTAGAAAAAGAGGCCCTTATGGGGTAAGATCTGAAGTAGTAGGAAGAGAACCGCGATTAGAAGACACATGGGAAGAAGAGGAGGAACAAACACCCGATCCCTCCTCCGACAGTTTTTACAACTCCAAAAGGGAAGATAGAAAGTACGACGAAGACATGCAGGAGACCTCCGAGCTCATGGAATGCCACACCCGGAACAACAGACGAACAGAAGGACACCGAAGGCGACACGGGGGGACAGCCCATGGAATAAAATCTTGGTTAAGAAAAGAGATGACCAGATGGGGAGAAGGCCTCAAGGTCGGCGCGGGAAACACCGGAGGCGAGGAAGAGAGGTCTCCCCTTGCAGAAGAGATAAAAACAGCACAGTTCCCAAAGCGGTTTAACATGCCGACCATAGCGCCATACAAAGGCCACTCCGACCCAAAATCCCACATCGAAAACTTTGTCCTCCTGATGGAAGTACAGGAGTAACAGGGGACGCCATTTGCAAAGTGTTCCCCTTAACTCTAGCCGGACCAGCCATCCTATGGTATAGAAGCCTAGCCCCAAGAAGCATCAGCAGCTTCACACAACTCAGGAAATCATTCATCCGACACTTCAAAGGAGCCTGCACCCCTAAAAAAACAATAGGAGAACTAAGGCTCATAAAACAGGGAGATGACGAAACACTAAAAAGCTTCATTGAAAGGTACCACAACACCGTGCTCGAGGTCGGAGGATACGAATCCCAAGAGGCCCTGGAAAGTCTGAAAGGGGCCCTAAGGGTCGGGAAACTCTGGACCCACCTGAGAATCCATGAGACACCAGACTACGCTGCCGCACTGGAGATAGCCAGGAAGTACGTCCTACTAGAAAGCGAAGAAAAAATATCCCGATAAGGGAACACCATCAGAGAAAGAACCACAAGGGAGGGCGCCCCCCGCCGTATAGAAAGAAAACCCAGAAAACTACCCCCGAAGCACAAGGAGTTCAAACCACTGCACCGTGACAACCAATAGAGAAGGGCGCCGACCCAAGTAAACCATGTGGTCGGGGAAAATGCATACATTCCTCTAAATAAACCACTGGGATAAATTGTCGTGTAGATCCAAGGGAAATGCCTCTTAGTAAAACCCGACCAAAGAAGATTTTCCCCGGACAAGAGGAACCAAAAGGCTTATTGCATACACCACAACTCCAGAGGACATGCAACGGACGGGCGCAGAGACCTGCGGGAGCAGGTGGAAGACTTGGTAAAAGAAGGCTATCTCGGTGTGAACATAAACCATTCGGTTTTTTAGGTCGACCAAGTTGATAGCGGAAGTCATCCGGTCGGATGCGTGGAATGCTGAGATGCAGAGATGATATATTAAGAAGAGCCTTGCTTGTAGGGACCAGTGTAGAGTTGCAAGAAAGACAACAGATCCCAAAAAGGTGAGTAAACCTCTTCTGAATTAGGTTGACATTTGATTATGCTTGTTTGTTATGGCTCACACAATGATTTTGATATTTGTTTTCCGGCTCGGGTCTGCTCTTGTACCGCCGAGACCGATGTCTCTTTCCGGCTCGGGTCTGCTCTTGTACCGCCGAGACCGATGTCTCTTTCCGGCTCGGCTCTGCTCTTCTACCGCCGAGACCGATGTCTCTGTCCGGCTCGGGTCTGCTCTTGTACCGTCGAGATCGATGTTTGTTACAGCTCGGGGTCGGATTACGTCCCACCGAGTCATGCTCATTGGTCTGGGGACGTAACATTCCCCCATGACCAAGTGATTCTTACAGCTCGGGGTCGGGCGATGTCCCACCGAGTCTGCCTTTGGACTGGGGACGTAACATTCCCCCAGGACCAAGTGATTCTTACAGCTCGGGGTCGGGCGATGTCCCACCGAGTCTGCCCTTTGGACTGGGGACGTAACATTCCCCCAGGACCAAGTGATTTTTACAGCTCGGGGTCGGGCGATGTCCCACCGAGTCTGTCTTTGGACTGGGGACGTAACATTCCCCCAGGACCAAGTGATTCCTACAGCTCGGGGTCGGGCAACGTCCCACCGAGTCTGTCTTTGGACTAGGGAGGTAACATTCCCCCAGGGCCAAGTGATTTAAACAGCTCGGGGTCGGGCAACGTCCCACCGAGTCTGTCTTTGGACTGGGGACGTAACATTCCCCCAGGGCCAAGTGATTCAAACAGCTCGGGGTCGGGCAACGTCCCACCGAGTCTGTCTTTGGACTGGGGACGTAACATTCCCCCAGGGCCAAGTGATTTAAACAGCTCGGGGTCGGGCAATGTCCTACCGAGTCTGTCTTTGAACTGGGGACGTAACATTCCCCCAGGACCAAGTGATTCTTACAGCTCGGGGTCGGGCGATGTCCCACCGAGTCTGCCCTTTGGACTGGGGACGTAACATTCCCCCAGGACCTACCCCAGGACCAAGTGATTCCTACAGCTCGGGGTCGGGCGATGTCCCACCGAGTCTGTCTTCGAACTGGGGACGTAACATTACCCCAGGACCAAGTGATTCCTACAGCTCGGGGTCGGGCGATGTCCCACCGAGTCTGTCTTCGGACTGGGGACGTAACATTCCCCCAGGACCAAGTGATTCCTACAGCTCGGGGTCGGGCGATGTCCCACCGAGTCTGTCTTCGGACTGGGGACGTAACATTCCCCCAGGACCAAGTGATTCCTACAGCTCGGGGTCGGGCGATGTCCCACTGAGTCCGCCCTTTGGACTGGGGACGTAACATTCCCCCAGGACCAAGTGATTTTTACAGCTCGGGGTCAGGCGATGTCCCACCGAGTCTGCCTTTGGACTGGGGACGTGACATTCCCCCAGAGCCAAGTACCTATTTCAGCTCGGGGTCGGGGTACGTCCCACCGAGTCAGCCCTTCGGACTGGGGACGTAACATTCCCCCAGGTCCAAGTGCCTTTCTCAGCTCGGGGTCGGGGTACGTCCCACCGAGTCAGCCCTTCGGACTGGGGACGTAACATTCCCTCAGGTCCAAGTGCCTTTCACAGCTCGGGGCCGGGGTACGTCCTACCGAGTCAGCCCTTCGGACTGGGGACGTAACATTCCCTCAGGTCCAAGTGTCGTTCTCAGCTCGGGGTCGGGGTACGTCCCACCGAGTCAGCCCTTCGGACTGGGGACGTAACATTCCCTCAGGTCCAAGTGCCTTTCACAGCTCGGGGCCGGGGTACGTCCACCGAGTCAGCCCCTCAGGTCCAAGTGTCGTTCTCAGCTCGGGGTCGGGGTACGTCCCACCGAGTCAGCCCTTCGGACTGGGGACGTAACATTCCCTCAGGTCCAAGTGTCGTTCTCAGCTCGGGGTCGGGGTACGTCCCACCGAGTCAGCCCTTCGGACTGGGGACGTAACATTCCCTCAGGTCCAAGTGTCGTTCTCAGCTCGGGGTCGGGGTACGTCCCACCGAGTCAGTCCTTCGGACTGGGGACGTAACGTTCCCCCAGGCCCAAGCATCTCTCACAGCTCGAGACAGGATCACATGCCACCGAGCACATCATCGTTAGCTCAGAGGCAAAATTTTCTCCTCACAAATCGAGATTGGATCAGTCAGGGGTCAGGACCCCCAAATCTATGGTACAGATATTACAGAGGAGGAGTCATTTTTAGTTTGGACAACAAGAGGAACTTCATCTCCTGATGGAACGACCCAAGTAAGCAATTTGCTTTGAGGTGGAGAATCATTCTGAATAGAGTCAGCATCTCCAATAACCGAGGATATGAAGATAGAAACAGAAGACTTAGTTGATGGCAAAGACAATTTCTCGGTGATTTCTGGAGTGACCACCAGCAAGGCGATCAACACACCATCTTTTTTATAGTTCCCGGCATCAACTCACAAACTCGTTGTTACCGAGAACTAGGGGACAGATGTTGATGGTGTTTTTCGGGCACTATGTTATTTAAACAACACGACAGGGGTAAAAAGGGTAACTCCATTGATCGAGACCGTTAAAGCCGACCCGACAACTTGACGGTAAGAGGCCGAGCACTTTATACTAAATGGCCGAGCACTTGAGATCAGATGACCGAGCATTATAAGATCGACAACAACATTCTCGTTTCAAAGGACTATTATGGTCGACCTCATGAAGACTGAGCACATGACGAGGCGTGCTCAGGAAGATAAGGCATCACGTTTTTACGGATAAGATGACAAGTTATCCTACCTTCATGGGGTAAACTGATAAGTCAGTGTCCTAGTAGGATAAATGGAGTAAAGGTAGTTTTGATTAGGAATCCTTATGGGAAAAAGGGAACAGTTTTGACTAGGAATCCTTATGGGAAATGGAAATTGTTTCAACTAGGAAATTCTTGTACAAATAGGAATCTGATTCCTTCACCATTATAAATAGGAGGGTAGGGTGAGTGTAGAAAAAAGAAGTTGAAGACATCGGAAAATCATCACAAGAGTGAGGGATTAAAGTTCCAATTTGTAAGAGCAAAGGAGAGGTCTGAGAGGTGTATTTGAGTAATAAAAAAGTACCACCCTGTTCTTGTCCGTGGACGTAGGTCGGATCCAAATCCACCGAACCACGTTAAATCACCTTGTCTGATTGGCGTATTTTCTTGTTTTCCGCTAAGTTGCTTTTGGTTCCCTATAACCAAACAAATTCACAGTTGAAGGAGGATTCCCTCGGAGGTGATATTCCTATATTACCCTGAGACCAAAATCCACCGTCAACAAGGTGTGATACCTTGAGATGGTTTTTATCAAATGCCAATAATATAGGATCATGCAAGCATCTGGCAAATGATGAAAATTGGCTACGTGGCTGAAGTATGTAAGCAAGAATGAGAATTTTTAGTATTTGTGAAAATGGGATTTTGCCTCGTCCCTCATGGCTGTAATACTTAAATTTAGCTTTCATGTAATTAGAAACCCTGCTATTTTGAACGAAAGTTCTCTAACAAGATTCTTTTTGGTTCATGTATGATTTTGGTGGATAAACTTTCTTTTTACAATAATACTTATTTATTTAAATGAATTTGGTTGAATTGGAGGGCTCTAATCATTGTATTTCTTTGTTTTCAGGTGGGTTATTGGCATGGGACGGTCTCTTCAAGAAGGATTAAAACGTGTGTTTGCGTGGCCTGTGAGGGAATAAGGTCAGGTGGCTGTTGACAATGGGTATGGTGTCAGGTTGCTACGTGTTTTTAACGTGAAGGCTAGGCGTGGCTTTGGCTTTAAGGCTATGTTTGAATGGAGAAGGACTAGGTGTATGGGTATTGGCGAGAGTTGGGCGTGAATGATTAATGGCAGGTCGGTGTTTTATGGCAAGGGGATTTGCGTGAAAGCTTAGGGTTTATTTCTTTGCTTGTGCTTTTTTGTGAGAATCGGTCGGCCAGCCAGCTTTTGGTTTGTGTGGAGAAGGGTTATTTTTATAGGCCAAGGGAGAAGGTTTACCTTGTTGGAGAAGGAATAGGATTTGTGTATTAATTGGGGATATCTTTTAATTTAGTATATGATAAGGAAATCTTTTAATTAGGGGAATTGATTTGATTTGTTCTTTTTAATTAAGGATATGATTTATTTAAATTGGTAGGTGATTTAATTAAATTAGGAATGTGATTTATTTTAATTAGGAATGTTATTTATGGAATTTAATTTGAATATTTTAATTTGGGAAATTTTAATTTATGACATGTGTTTTATTTAATTTAATTGGATTTATTTAGTTTGTGACATGTATTTTAAATGTTTTAATTATTTAATTTGTGAGATGTGTTTTAATGGGTTTGGTGTGTTTTAAAACAGGTCCAACAAGCAACCCGAAGCCAAACAACGAGGTTAAATCCAACGAAAATTCAATTTTCCAACTTTACCCTTCCAACGTCCGTTTCCCGCGACTTTCATGACTAAAGAGGTAGTTGCCTCCATACGAGACTCATCATTGGGCTAATGTGTAAAAATGCAATGCCTACATTACCCTTCCTTAGGATTCTAACTTCTTAGGGGCCAAAAAACCACTATCAACATTTGTCCCATAGTTCTGGGTATCAACGAGTTAGCGAGTTGGTGGCGGGAACCATATAAGAGATGGTTGTGTATGAAGCTGGAAACCGATCTGGTGTCCTCAGGCTGATACTCCATTCTGATTCAGTCTAAAATCTCAAGTTTGCCCATCTCCCAGTAGGTATTATAACTGCAAGCTTCAATGCTTTTTGTGAAAATCCATGTCGGATTCAGAAACCAGATCCAGAACCTCTGTTTTTGATCCATACATGGTCATCTTTTAATTGGCTTCCCTACTTGAAGAAGCTCATCTCGTGATACCTCGAGCTGATGCATGCTCTTGACACGCTGCAATCCCAGAGGGATATGATCTGTAAAAAGAAAACATACCACGAGGGAAAACTCACATACTCGGGCTATCTTTTCTTCTTCCTCCACCAACATAAACTTCATTGTATGTTCCAGGGTTGCGGCGTAATCTGGTATTTCCTGGATCCTCAGATGAGACAAAAGTTTCCCAACCCTGAGGGCTCCTTTAAAACTTTCCAATGCCTCCGGGGACTCATATTCCCCGACCTCCAACACCATGCTGTGATACCTAGCAATAAAGCTTTTCAGAGGCTCATTGCCCCTCTGCTTTATCATTCTCAGTGATCCCACCGTCTTCCTAGGTACGCATGCTCTTTTAAAGTGTCATACAAATGACTTCCTTAACTGAGCGAAACTGTTGATGCTCCCTGGCGTCAAGTTCCTGAACCACAGGCTAGCAGGCCTGCCCAAGGTTAAAGGAAACACCTTGCAGATGGCCTCTCTAGCCATCTATTGGATTTCCATTAACAAAATAAACTTTTCAACATGAGACTTGGGGTCCGTGTTACCTTTGTAGAGATCCATGGAAGACATGGTGAACCTCATTTGAAACTCTATTGTCATGACTTCATTTGTGAAGTAGGACGATGTCTCCATGTCTTGGTCACCCCCAGTCCCCACTTTCATATTTTTTTCCCATTTCCACATCTACTTCCGAAACCAACTCTTCATATGGTTCTCGGAACTGTCGTGCTCTTTCCCACGGGCTTCCCCGCGTCTTCCATTCTGTGCACGATACCTTCCATAATTGGGGACTTCATGCGATTCGCCCGAGTATCATCCTAGGTCGCTCTTCGCGACACATGGATTGTTGTTGGAAGACTCATGTGTCTGTTTGCCTTCCTCTTCTTCCCATTGCTCCCCTGCCGGTATAGTTCCGGTGATGACTGTAAATCTCATGCCATGGGCACTACTATTCCCATTTCCATCATCTCCTTCAATTTCAGCAACCATCTTTCCCCTTGCTATCTCGTCTTTTCTCTGGCTTGGGCATGCTTCTCATTTTTCTCTATTTTTCTTTTCCAACTTTTCCATCATTGCCTTCATGAAGGCCTGAGTTAACTCTCTCTCTTTCCATGCTTCTTCCATTTCCTTCTGTATGGTTGCTTCCATCTTCTCCATCCATTCCGTTGTCAAAGCCTATTAAGATATATGGTTCCCGTCTCCTGCCATCGTCTCAACGTGTTTGCTGTATTTAGTACAGTTCCCCACAGACGTCGCCAACTGTTGACGACTGATTTTCGTTCTAGGGGTAATTCAGGAAAACTACTCCTCGAACAATCCTCCATAAAGCAGTGAATTTGTTTGGTTTGTTCGGAACTAAAGGAAAACTTAGCAAAAGATGAGAAAACACACAGACAAAACAGAAGGTTTAACATGGTTCGACGGAATGAATCCAACTTACGTCCACGGGAATAAAGGAAAATGAAGTTTTATAATGTGGTCGGGTATGAAGGACCTAACTACCTCTTGAATACACGCATGGCCGACCTCTTACAAGCTCACTCTTACACTTAGGCTTTTTGCTCTCTTTTTACAAGTTATGTGTTTAAAAGAATCAATCTCTAAAAAAGTTCTCAACCTCTCTTTATATAGTGCATCTGAATCCACTGGTCCACTGCCTATGACATCAACTCATGTCATATGTCATCATTGCCGTAACAAATCTCTTTATCTTCCCACAATTTGTCCAATCAGAACACTTACTTCTCTATCTCTGAACCGGTCTATGACGGCTCTACTCTGCCACATCTCTGTCACTGCACCGGCCTATGGCGGCTGGAAGAAGCTACTTTCGATGAGAACGGTTTCTTTCCCCCACGAGAGCTCATGATACTACAAGTCATTCCCCGGTCCTTAGGCTGGTGTACCGAGGGTGACCTGACCACCTCGGGTCCAAGTTCTTTGTTGAATCTGATATCTTCACAACAGGTCGGGTATGATCTGCTGAGCCGATCCCCATTCTGACACGAGGCTCTGAATGTCAAGCTCGAAGCCGAGGCTGACCTGACCTAACCATCTCGGACCAGATCCCCTTGGACCTGACCACCTCGAACCTGATCAATTTGAACATGATCAACTCGGACCTGACCACCTCAGGTCAATCTTCCAATCTATCCCCATGTTCTGTCTCAGTTGCCTTGCCTCTCGCACTCCGGGATCGGGTTATGATCTCTCTTTGGCATTATCTCGGGTTCGGGCCCCTCTATCTCACTTCTCATTCTCACAATGACATTGAGCTTTTGTCTTGTCAAGTGTAAAACCCACTTTACCATTTCTTGGGATTCTTACTTTTTATGGAGCAAAAAACCATAATCAACATGTCCTAACTGATCTATTTGAGTGTGATTTTGGTGTTGTTCTAACCTCGAAACTTGCTTGGTATGTTTTTCAAGGAACGCAGGGCCTGTTTTTGAAATTGATCTCGCTGCACCGGAACTTTCAATGGCAGATATATATCTGGTGAGTCTGATTTGATAATCCGACAATCGGATTCTGAATTCCAACCAATAATTCAAACCTTTTATTACTGCCAAAGTACGATTTCTTCAAACAGTGTTGGAATGAGGCTTGGTAAGTGGCATCAGAAAGGAAATAGCCAAGGGAGTCTCCACTTGCCAAAGGTGTCGAAAAACGATGTTCGGACGACGATGGTACAACGATGATGAACAAGGGCTTGCCAGAGTAGTTGAATCCGATTTTGGCGTGAACTTCAAGGTGTGATATCTCCTTCGGCAAGGTTCTCACCTCTGTTGCTGCTAGTAGGCAGATTTCAAGGGCTTCACAGAGGACCGACGGTGGTACAACGATGATGAACAACAGTGGCAACTCCAAGAGAGATATGTGGGAGAGAAACTGTGGATCTGAAAATGGAGAGAAAGACCAAATTTACAGATAAATGGGTGCCACGTGTCACCCATTGATTGTGCCTCATGGTGACACGTGTCAACTCTCATTTGACACATGTCAATTTCTCATTGGTGTCCTGTGTCGGTCCATTAGAAAAGATCATTAGATTTTAAAAAAAAATTGGTTTGATCTAAACTTCAGATATTCACTATTTTAGTCCATAAATAATTACAATTTAGTCCTAAATTTTAAAATCTTTAGATTTTAGTCTAAAATTTTGAAATGTCAAGGTTGACATAAAGACTAAATTTGATCGAGTATTTTTATGAAAAGTCCATAATACCCAAAGATGATTTATAGAATCATATTAAATCTTCCCACAATACTTTTGCATATCAGTTCAAACTAATCACTTTCCTAGACATGTTTTATAGATTGAATCATGTCAGAGTCATAGATAACATGCTAAAGTAGCTGACATTAGCCTAATACTTCAAAACATAGTTGATGATTACAAGGACACATATGATACCTCCATAAATGGTCTCTCAGTAACTTACAAAATGAGGAAGCAGACATCGATCCACTCATTTACTTGTCAGTCACAAAACACGTGGTATGAGACACATGCTACAATGAATTCTCTTATATAAAGAGCATATGTCTTATATATATTTCACTATATAAATCTCAGATCAGTCGCTCTTCAAGCGCCTATCATGAGTCACAAAATGCTGATCACTTTCCATCAGTATTATTTTGTGTTATTTGGCACTCAGTTTCTCTATAAACGCCTAACCTGAGTCCTAAAATCTGGCTATAATCAAGTTCCCAGGAATAGTGAGAGTACATCTGTAACGTCCAGCTGCATAAAGCATGCATGATTCATGTATGGTGTCACCCCCACCATTTTTGAAGACAAAGAACTTTCGGTGGTGATTGCCAACCTTGAGTTAGAAGACAAAGAAACTTTATGTGGATTACTATTTATGTGTTGAAAATTTGAGCCAATTTTTGTTATAAATACAGAGCTCATTTGTGAGCTTAAGGCATTTCAAACATTAAGCTTCAAGGTAAGAAAGCTTATAGAGTGTAGAGAGCGAGGTTTTTTGTAGAGTTTAACACTTGTAAAGATTTTGTTCTTGTAGTAATAAAATTCGTTTTTTCTTCATAAATATTTTTCAGTGATCAGAGAATCATAACAACGTCGTGGTTGATTCTAAAATATAAAATAAATATCGACCTCATCTTGCCCCAACCAAGGTGACAATATTCTTTGTGTATGCTAATGTTTTATGAGAGGAAATCAAAAGACTTTTGTTGTATATCCAAAAAAAAAAAAAAAGCAACATATCCGCAAAGCGACTTAATATATATGCAACATTAAAATCTACGTAACCCTAAATTATTTAGTATGAGAGGAAAAACACATTCCACGTTAGAAATTTTATTTTTTATGGCGAAAATTTAGTGGGGAAATAAATTTCGCCACTAAAAATAAGCTTTTAGTGGCGAAATTAATTTTCGCTACTAAAAATTAGTTTAATGGCGAAATTCTATTTCGCTATTAAAAATTTACATTTATTGGCGAAAATTAATTTCGCCACTAAAATTAACTTTTAGTGGCGAAATAAATATTTTAGTGAGGAATTTTCCCCCTCTAATTGATAAAAATTAGGCTCCTATACTCTTCTATCAAAATAAATTTTTATTTTTTGTTTACAGACCCAAAATATTCTCACCTCTTCCACTACCACGAAACCCTAATCCTCCAATTTTTTTCTTCATCAAAACAAAACTCTAACCCTTTCAACTCTTCCCTCACCACTTCTTCTTCATCAAAAATCCTCCGTGTAAATTCGACGGTTCCAGCCTTTTCCTTTCCTAAATCGACATTTCCTATCTCCCTTTCTTCATCCAAACTTCAACCCTTCTTGCAAGCTTAAGTATCTGATTCTCTTCTCTTGTGGCTATCTAGCCTGTTCCTTTCCTTTCCTAAATTCGACGATTCCAGCCCATTCCTTTCCTAAATCGATGGTTCCTGCCCTTCTTGGAAGCTTAAAGCCTCTGCTTCTCTTCTCTTGTGGCTGTCCCGGCGGTGATGGGCTCGTTGTGCAGGAAGCCGGTTCATGAAACATTGCTTGAGGAAACATATTTGGGTGTTGAAAATGGCGAGTTCAATTGATTTTGGTACTCTTCGAGGTATGTATTAATTTTAGCCATTGCAAGATTAGATTTTTTGATGTGGGAATTTGAGTTTTTGATTTTGGTGAGAGATTTACAACTGGGTATTCAGGCCTCTTCCTCCATTTTTTACTTCATCAAAACGAAGGATTTAGTATTTGTTGACGGCTGATTTTGGTCTTAGGGCAATATGAGAATATTACTCTCACTCCCGAGACAATCCTCCTCTCAATAGTGAATTTGTTCGGTTAAGGGGAAACCAAAAGCAAATTTAGCAAAACAGATAAATACACCAATCGACAAAGAGATTTAACGTGGTTCGGCGGATCGGATCCAACCTACATCCACGGGCACAGAACGGACGATGTTTTATTACTGAGTTATGCTTTTATGCTCTCTTTTGTGTTTACAGGTCTGATAATAATGATTCTGATGCCCATTACACATACTCTACCCTCTACTATTATATAATAATAAAATATATAATCAGATTCCTTCTTTTATAAGGGTTCCCAGTTGAGTCAATCTCTCTCTTCCACAAGGTTTCCTAACTTCAAACTATCTTTACTCATTTTGTCCTATTAAGATACTGATTTCACCAGTTCTCCCCGTGAAAGTAGGATAACTTGTCACCTCATCCGAGAAAATAGGATGCTCTATCTTCCTGAATACGCCTCGCTATCTGGTCGGTCCTCATGAGGTCGGTCATGATAATCTTTTGAACTGAGAATGCTGCCACCGTTATGATAATGCTTGGTAATCCGAACCGAAGTGGTCGGTCACCTATCATCAAGTGTTCGGCCCTTCACTCATGTGGTCGGGTCGGTTTTTTAATGTTTTTGTCCAAGAAGGGAATTTACCCTCCTACCCCTGGCGTATTCCTAAACTAACATGGGATCTGAAAATACCATCAATATATGTCCCCTAGTTCTCGGTTTCAACGAGTTATACGAGTTGGTGTCGGGAACTACACAAGAGTGGTGTGGCGGACGAACTTATAGTCGGTCTTCTGAGGGAGAATTTTTCGGCTCATAATTTCTATTTTGATCGGTCTGACTTCAGGTGCTCGGCCTGACTTTCTTCCTTCCGAGGTGAAATTTCCTTATTGCCCTTCTGTAACTTTGCCTCTCGAGACGCGTAACCGTCACATCCTTTTAAATGCCCATCCGATCACTTCTAGGGTTCAACGGGAGCTTGCCACTTGTCAACCATCTGTCGATCTCCCGCCAAAAGAAAACAACCCGACCGTTTATGGTCAGTTAAAAAAGGCGTCCAATCTCAGACGTCTATCTAATTCTGAAAATCATTTTAATGATGACACGCGGCGTACATCTGACTCCCTCGTTTGATCCAACGGCCAGAAATGCCCTGATCAAATTATATAAAAACGAAGAGAACACTGTTGCTTTCTTTTACGAATACTTCGACTTCCTTAACTGTGAGAACTCCTTCTTCTCAACTTGTGACCAGTGAACTCGAAGGGTAACCAGATTACACCGAGCAAACTTTCGTTTTTCCGAAAGAAACATGTAAGTTTTCTGACCGTCCTCATTGTTTTGCTTTTTCACAAGTTGTAAATCCTTGATGTTGCTAGGGAGAGATTTATAATTTGACGGATTATTAGGTGCTTAGAACCCACAGGCTCTAGCTTTAGAAATTATCTGTAGACTGACCTTCCCCTTTTTCTCTTATTTCTCGGATGTCAGGGAAGTCTGACACCGGGTCTTCCTCTGCAAACCCTGTTGGGGTTCCGACCCCTCCTGTTGAAGAGCTTTCTTCGAGCTCGGGGGCACCAAGCATAGAGGACCTCGACACTACCCCCACCCCCTCTGAAATTGAACAAGATACTTATCATCAGAGGATCCCTCGGAAGGACCCAGAGCCCGGTGATTTTAACTCCTCGGGTCTGGACATGGACCGTCCTTCCAAAATAACTAAAGACGACCTCACACTGCTCCGGCAACGATATAGCATCCTGATAGATATCGTCCTTGAAGTCCTCGGGCCAATGGATCGTGCTAGCCAACCTGACGAGGGTTCAGTGGCCCTTCTTCCGGCTTTCTTTGAGTGTGGTCTTCGGCTACCACTTCAACGTTACTTTGCCTGGATGCTGGCCGAGATGGAGATCGCCCCTTGCCAATTGAGCCTGAATAGTTGGAGGATTCTGGCCGGGCTATATGTGATTTGGAGTCGGGCGGGGCTCGGCGAACCTTGTCTAGAAGAAGTGAAAAGGTTGTATAGACTGAAGGCTAACCCGAGATCGCACCATGGTTGGTATTACCTCTCTGCTTATGTCGACTCCTCAAATATTGTTGACAAACTCCCAGAGTCTAATAAAAACTTTAAGGATTTATGGTTCTGGGCCACCAGAGATTGGGGGCGGGTTCTGAGATCTCATGAAGAAGAGGTTTCTGTCCCGGATATCTTTAGAGCGGGAGGTTAGGAATCTAACCCTTAGTATTCCTATTTTTGACTTTACGATAGATTTCTAATTGCTTTGACTCTTCCCAGCTTGTTGGAGGGATTCTCCTAAGGTTTCCCACCAGGTCCGGCGCGGGTGCGCTGGGCTCGGCTATATGCCACTAATTGGAAGCAATTGGTCAACGATGAGGCCTTTATTGAGTCGGGCCTGATTTGCACTGCCCCTCCGAAGGTCCCGGGGCGGATATGTGGGCCTTACTAACCCTTTAAACCGTCTCATTGTTTGCTCGGCACGATTTTGAATTTTATGGCTCAGATTCTGGACTGACCATTCTTCTTGTTTTCACTTTCTTCTTCTTCTCTTCTCTTCTCTCTCTCCCCTTTTTTTTTTTGTTGTAGGCCTGTCAAGAAGGCCAAAATACCTTGATCAACTGGCTGGTGCGACAAAGAAAACCAGCCATATTGGGACCGGATCCTCTCGGAGACGGCCATCGACTGTTGAGGCCAGATGAGTGACTGAAGAAGTGGCCTCGTTGGCTATCCAAAGTTTATCTTCACCTTCCAGGGTATCGGCAACAGTTTCCGCCCGAACTTCCAGCCCGTCAAAACCTACTAGAAAAAGGAAGCGTCAATTCGGGGCGGAGGAATCCGAGCTGGTCCGGGAGGCGGAGGAGGAACGAGTCCTGAGCAAGAAGCAGCCCATCCAGAAAGAGAAAAAGGTGCCGAAGGGTTCCTCTAAAAATAGAAAGGCGCCGTGATTCTTGGCGTAGATGACCTCGGTCAGGACATTCGGGAGGCCACTTCTCATCTAGTGCAGGCCATGAATGAGCTGGCCGAGGCGGTTCCTCCGGCTAAAATTCTGAGATACGAAGATCTCTCTTTATCGAGGATGTGGTTTCCTTGCTGTGTTCTCAGATGGCAAAGGTAGTTTATTTTTTTTTTCTCTTATTTCCGCCTTGAGTTCATAACTTAGTTTGATTTCTAATTCTCTGTTTCTTTTTGGCAGGCGACCTACCTTGCAGCCAAGAATAAGGATCTTCTCCTGAGCCTTATGTCCGAGGGTGGCCAGGCCCAGAGGCTTCAGAACCGACTTTCTGAAACGGAAGTCGAGCTGGCTCGCAAGGAAGAGAACATAAAAAATCTGGAGCTGACTGCTGTTGAGGCTCATACAACAAACAAAGCTCTTCGGGCCGCTGCCTCTTTAGAGAGGAAAAATACTGAGGCCGCCAAGAAGGACTTGGAGGCTGCCCAGGCTGATAACAGGATCTTGCAGGTGGAAGTGCGTAGTGTTGAATCCAAGTTGAGAGCCAAAGATGAGGAATTGGAACGGGCCCATGCCGAGGTTAGGAGGAGAGAACTTGAGTTGGAGGTCGAGAGGGAATCCATCTGTCTTGAAGGGGTCGGTGATTGTGCTGAAATTATTCCGATGGTGCTGCCCAACCTTGATATGGGGCCTATCCATGCGGCTATCCGCTTCTGTAAAGGGGAAATCTCAGAAGAAGAGTTTAAGGAATGGCTCCCCCCTTCTTCCGAGGAAGTGATGGATCCTGATCCTATTTCGATCGCCCCGGCTCCTGAAGAGGATCGATCTGAGGGTCCTGCTCCTGAAGAGGTCCAGCCTGAGGTTATTGTTCCTGCTTCTGAACCCGTAACTATCGGGGCTTCCCAAGTTGTCGTTGTAGGAGATACTATCCCACCTCCCGAGGCCGAGCCGAGCCTTCCATCTTCTGAGCCCGTTGAGGAGGAACCGCCTGCCCCTGCGCGGGCTGAATGACAAGGGGTGACCCGAATGGAGCCCTGTGTAAACTTTACTTTTTTTTATAACATTTCATACTCTCTTCGAATTTGTTTTTGTGTTTTCTACTCTTTTCTCATTTTTTTGTAATTTGCTCTGTACGACTCCCTTCAAACGAACACTTGAGACTCGTTCTGTGTGGGGATAACATGTACTGAATATGGAATCATTCAGTGGACGAGAATCGATCCCGAGCTAGTCGAATAGTGGATGGACTCGGTGGGACATAACCCACCCCGAGCTGGGAGAGATAAAGTGGCCTCGGTGGAACGAAATCCGGCCCCGAGTCGAAAAGAAACATCTGACTTCGGCGGAATGAATCCAGCCCCGAGCCAATTAACCAAGTAGCCTCGACGGAACGAATCCAGTCCCGAGCCGATTGACCAAGTGGCCTCGGCGGAATGAATCCAGTCCCGAGCTGATTGACCAAGTGGCCTCGGCGGAACGAATCCAGCCCCGAGCCGATTAATCAAGTGGCCTCGGCGGAACGAATCCAGCCCCGAGCCGATTGATCAAGTGGCCTTGGCGGAACGAATCTAGCCCCGGGCCGATTGATCAAGTGGCCTCGGCGGAACGAATCCAGTCCCGAGCCGAATGATCAGGTGGGACTTATTCAGAAGGGAAGTGAATCAACCTTTTGAAGCCCTACCGAGTCTGGCATGGGCGTCCCCCTACCAGACCAGCGGAAAATAAAAACAAAACTCTGAAAAATAAAATTAAAAGGCGGGGGCGACTTAGCGCTTGTCCCAACATAAAAATGTTTCGCAAGTATAAACAACAACACGGATGCCTCAAAACAGCGTCCTGTCCGAGGTCTCCAAAACAAAATTCTGAATCTTTCAGTTCAGAGTCCCGGCGAACCAGGATTTGGATCAGAGAGCGTTTAGAAAGGTAAGGGCACATCCTCTATACTTCAGGTCTATATAGAGCCTGTGTATCGTTCGAGGGCTCCTCCTTACAACGTTGGAGCAAGCATACGCTACGGGGGCACAATCCCTCCCCGGGCTATACTTCTCTTGGATCCGAGTGATCAGGTAGGTGGGGATCAGAGAGTGTTCGAGACACCAAGGGCATATTCCTTCTTGTGTTCGGTAACACTGGAGCAAGCAAACGCTAGGGGGTATCATCCCTCCCCGTGCTATGCTTCTCTTAAATCCGAGTGATCAGGTAGGTGGGGATCAGATAGTGTCTGAGACACCAAATGCATATTCCTCCTTGTGTTCGGTAACACTGGAGCAAGCAAACGCCACAGGGGTATCATCCATCCCCGTGCTATGCTTCTCTTGGATCCGAGTGATCAGGTAGGTGGGGATCAGAGAGTTTCCGAGACACCAAGGGCATATTCCTCCTTGTGTTCGGTAACACTGGAGCAAGCAAACGCCATGGGGGTATCAACCCTCCCCGTGCTATGCTTCTCTTGGATCCGAGTGATCAGGTAGGTGGGGATCAGAGAGTGTCCGAGACACCAAGGGCATATTCCTCCTTGTGTTCGGTAACACTGGAGCAAGCAAACGCCACGGGGGTATCATCTCTTCCCATGATATGCTTCTCTTGGATCCGAGTGATCAGGTAGGTGGGGATCAGAGAGTTCCGAGACACCAATGGCATATTCCTCCT
Organism: Zanthoxylum bungeanum; assembly: GCA_019454045.1. NCBI lineage: Eukaryota > Viridiplantae > Streptophyta > Magnoliopsida > Sapindales > Rutaceae > Zanthoxylum > Zanthoxylum bungeanum. The sequence continues at coordinate 47,387 of SKCR01023678.1, forward strand.
TGTGTTCGGTAACACTGGAGCAAGCAAACGCCACGGGGGTATCATCCCTCCCTGTGCTATGCTTCTCTTGGATTCGTTAATCATGCGGGTGAAATATTTGCGGTCACATTCTCTACTCCGTCCTTTTTCCGGCATGGTAAGGCCATCTTCAGGGGGTATCCCCTTCTTTGTGATTTCTGTCTCGGAATGTCCCCTGTAAATCGAAGGGTCTCTGTGCTCCTGTCGTGTTTTTTATCCCTTGATTTTTTGCTAGTCTGGTCGGTTTGTTGCGGACTTGGTGCTTTGACCCCGGATTAGTGTCGAGTGTGCCCCCGAAATTTTGAATATGGCTTTCTATTTTAATCAAGAGAGCAGGAATAAAATTTTGAAAAGAGAAAGTTTTATTCATATTCGGGGGCATTCTGCCATTCTTACAACTCTTTGTGGATATTTCGAGAAAGACTTTACATCGAGCTCCTATCCCTTTGTCGGGTTGCTGCAAAAAAAAAAAAAAAATCTATTGAAAGTATTTTCTTAACATCTTGGCATTCCAGGGTCTTCTTAATCACGTGCCATCTAGCTGCTCCAAGATGTAGGCCCCCGACCTTACCACCTCTGCAATTTTGTAGGGCCCTTCCCACTTGGCTCCTAACGAGCCTTCTTCCGGCCTTCGGGTATTCAGAGTGACTCTTCTTAATACTAGGTCACCCGGGAAAAAGACACGAGTTCGAACTTTTTTGTTGTAGAAGCGAGCCATTCGTTGTTGATAAACCGCTGTCCTCATGGCTGACTTCTCTCTTTTTTCCTCGATCAGGTCGAGGTGGCTTCTGATAAGCTCTTTATTTTTTTCGCCCTCAAAATGACGGACCCTGTGGGAAGTTATCCCGATCTCTACTGGAATAACTGCTTCACACCCGTATGATAAGGAAAATGGGGTCTCCCTGTAGACTTTATAGGTCGTCCGGTGTGCCCAAAGTACTTCCGGCAATTCCTCGACCCATAAGCTCTTGCAGGATCCCAGTCGAGCTTTAAGATTTACCTTGATCGTTTTGTTCGCCTCCTCAACCTATCCGTTTGACTTGGGGTGGGCTGGTCAGGCGAGTTTAAGGCGATCTGGAGGTCTTCGCAGAGTTTCCTGAATCCCCTGCTATCGAACTGTTTTCCGTTGTCGGTGACGACGGCCTGTGGGATTTCGAACCTGCAGATAATGTTCTTCTTTAAAAATTCTGTGGCCTTCTTTTCTGTGATAGTGGATAGGGGTTCGGCCTCCACCCATTTGGTGAAATAATCTATGGCCATAATGGCGTACTTCGCTTGTCCCCGTCCCTTTGGCATTGGTCCGATGATATCTAGCCCCACTGAGCGAATGGCCAGGGACTGGATAGGGTGGTTAACTGCTCTGTTGGTTGGTGGTGAATATTGGCATTCTTCTAGTATCCTTCGCATTTTCCGGGCTACCCTCATGCCGTCTTGGTGCATAGTTGGCCAATAGAACCATTGCCTTAAAGCTTTAAAGGCCATCGATTGTCCTCCGGCATGGCTCCCACAGATACCCGCGTGAATTTCCCTGAGTACATAATCGGCCTCTTCTTCCGTTAAACATCTTAGGAGGGGTACTGTGTAGCCTCTTGGGTAAAGAACCCATTCGATCATGGAAAACTTGGCTTTTGAATTTTAGCTTTCTGGCTTTCTTCTTGTCCTCGGGTGTCTCCCCTGTCTCCAAATATTTCTTAATTGGCTGTATCCACGAGGTTTTGTCTTCCTTATCCAATAATTTTACCTCGAGTTCTCCTACACTCTTTTCACTCTTTCCCGGACTACGTGGTTTACTTGGGTCGGGACTCCTCTTTCCTGGTCATTCCGAGGCATTGGTTTGAATTCCTTGCGTCTCATGAGGAGTTTTCTGAACTTCCTATCTGGTTGGTGGGGGGCCTCTGCCCTTGTCGTCCTTTCTTGACGGTTGTCCCCCTCCGGGAGATCTTTTCTTCATTTTCTAATGAGACGAACTTTCGGGCTACTTCCAGAGCGGTAGCATAATCTGGTGTGTCATGGATCCTTAAGTGAGTCCACAGTTTTCCGACCCTTAAGGCTCCTTTTAAACTTTCCAAGGCCTCAAGGGATTCATATCCTCCGACTTCGAGTACCATATTGTGGTACCTCTCAATGAAAGTTTTTAGGGGCTCGTCCTCTCCTTGCTTCATGAGTCTTAACTCTCCAATCGTTTTTTAGGGACGCAGGCCCCCTTGAAGTGCCGAATGAACGACTTTTTAAGTTGTGTGAAGCTTCCGATGCTCCCCGGGGCCATACTTCTATACTATAGGATGGCGGATCCGCCCAAGGTCAGGGGTAATACTTTGCAGATGGCATCTCCTACTACTCCTTGGACTTCCATGAATAGGACAAAGATCTCGATGTGGGATTTCGGGTCGGTATGACCCTTGTAGGGCATCATGGTTGGCATGTTGAATCGCCTTTGGAACTTTGCCGACCTTATCTCTTCTGTAAGTGGAGATTCCTCCTCACTGTCCCGGGTATCTCCTGCATTAGTTTTGAGGTTTACCCCCATTTGGCCATCTCTTTTTTAGCCAAGACTTCATCTCACTACTTGTGCTGCCATGTCGCTTTCTGTGTCCCTCTTCGCGTCTATTGCCCCTGGTGCGGTACTCTTCATGCCTTGAAGTTTCCCGCACATTCTCGCCATACTCCCTGTTTTTTCCTCTGGAGTCGCGGAGACTATCATATGAGGAATCTGGTGATTGTCTCATTTCTTCTTCTTCCCATGTGTTCTCTGTTTGTGAATCTTTCTCTACGACTATAGATTTTATCCCGTAGGGACCCTTCCTCCTGGGTTCATCGTCTTCACTCATATCCGTAATTCTTTTACCTTCTACTTTTTCACCTTTTCTTCGGCTGGTCCCGGCTTCCGGTCTCTCGTTGTTCATTCCTTCCATTCTCTACAGTCGATCTATCATGGATTTCATGCTTTCTTCCATCTTTTTCATCCAGTCCGTAGTTGGACTCCCTGATGACTGATGATTTTCGTCTTCTAACATTGTCTTTTTCGTGAACTGCTTTTTGTTGCGAAATTCCCCACAGACGGCGCCAACTATTGACGGCTGATTTTGGTCTCAGGGCAATATGGGAATATTACTCCCGAGACAATCCTCCCTCAATAGTGAATTTGTTTGGTTAAGGGGAAACCAAAAGAAAATTTAGCAAAAGATAGATAAATACACCAATCGACAAAGAGATTTAACGTGGTTCGGCGGATCGGATCCAACCTACATCCACGAGCACAGAACGGACGATGTTTTATTACTGAGATATGCTTCTCTGCTCTCTTTTATGTTTACAGGTCTGATAATGATTCTGATGCCCATTACACATACTCTCTCCCCTTCTATTTATAATAATACAGAAATCAGATTCCTTCTTTTATAAAGGGTTCCCAGTTGAGTCAATCTCCCTCTTCCACAAGGTTTCCTAACTTCATACTATCTTTACTCCATTTGTCCTATTAAGATACTGATTTCACCAGTTCTCCTCTCGTGAAAGTAGGATAACTTGTCACCTCAGCGAGAAAATAGGATGCTCTATCTTCCTGAATACGCCTCGCTATCTGGTCGGTCCTCATGAGGTCGGTCATGATAGTCTTTTGAACTGAGAATGCTGCCACCATTCTGATAATGCTGGTAATCCGAACCGAAGTGGTCGGTCACCTATCATCAAGTGTTCGGCCCCTCACTCATGTGGTCGGGTCGGTTTTTTTAATGATTTTGACCAAGAAGGGAATTTACCCTCATACCTCTGGCGTATTCCTAAACTAACATTGGATCTGAAAATACCATCAACAGTATTCATTGGAATTGGATTCTCGGTGTTTTTTATTATGTTGTTTGGTTTTGAAGAAAGTTAAAATTCGTTTTTGTTAGCCGATGAGATGTAAGAAATTTGACGATATGCATTGTGATTGTTTATTACAATTGAAATGATGGTCAAATATGAGGTTTTATGTTTATGGATCAATGATATGATAGGTTATCTTGGTGGTTTACTTTAGTAATTGATTGTTGTGCCTTGCATGATTTCCGATTTCAAATTAGCACGTCCTGTGAAATTCGTGGTATTGTGTTTTTGAGGCTCTGGTAGATAAAATTAGGTGTGATACCTTGAGATGGTTTTTATCAAATGCCAATAATATAGGATCATGCAAGCATCTGGCAAATGATGAAAATTGGCTACGTGGCTGAAGTATGTAAGCAAGAATGAGAATTTTTAGTATTTGTGAAAATGGGATTTTGCCTCGTCCCTCATGGCTGTAATACTTAAATTTAGCTTTCATGTAATTAGAAACCCTGCTATTTTGAACGAAAGTTCTCTAACAATTCTTTTTGGTTCATGTATGATTTTGGTGGATAAACATTTCTTTTTACAATAATACTTATTTATTTAAATGAATTTGGTTGAATTGGAGGGCTCTAATCATTGTATTTCTTTGTTTTCAGGTTGGGTTATTGGGCATGGGACGGTCTCTTCAGAAGGATCTTAATCGAATTGCTGAAGTTGCAGATACATCAACCACATAGGGTCTGAGTTATGTACTGACAGGTAAACTTCTTAATAAATGTTGAATATCTTTCTTATTGTTAGGCTTATCATCTTTCTGAATGTTGTTTCTTATAGTCTTCTTTTGGTTGCAGAGACCACACTATCTTTGCTTCGGCATCCTGATTATTGCATCTCCGGTTATTCATATTGTAGAACACAGAAATAGGCGACGTTGTTCCAGGCTCGCGGCCCGGTCAGGAGTTTGGAGTAGCCCGCGGGGGACTAAACCAGAGAAATAAAATGGATTCGCCACCCAGTGTGAACTGGTAAAATGATTTAAGGCCGCACTCACCCCTCGCAAGGGAAGACCTCAAACCGTTGGGTTCAGAATGGTCCCTTAGTTATGCCACTTGTAATGAAAGGATTTGTGCAATAATCTAACCAAGTATACGCAACAAACATGCTCAAGAATGATCTACATCTAAATTCACATTAGGGGTGGCAGAAAAGCCCGAGGCCCGGCCCGGCCCGGTAAGCCCGGCTCGGCCCGGGCGGGCTTTAGCCCGGCCCGGGGTAACACCGGCCCGGGCCGGGCTTCATCCAAAAAGCCCGAGCCCGGCCCGGCCCGGGCTTAAAATAAATAAATAAATATTTTAATTTATAAAATATATAAATTTTTATAATAAATTATTTATATTTATAATTTTTTATAATAAAAAAATCGGATTTAGGCTTAAAATAAATAAATAAATATTGTAATTCATAAAATATATATATTTTTATAATAAATTTTTTTATATTTAATTTTTTATATTAAAAAAATTGGATCCGAACTTAAAATAATATTATTTATAATTAAAAAATCAGGCCCGAGCCCGGCCCAAGCCCGGCCGAGCCCGATCGGGCCTGCCCGGCCCGGCCCGATGACAGTACGGGCCCGGGCCGGGCTTTGATAAGCCCGGCCCGAGCCCGGCCCGTTGCCATCCTTAATTCACATACATAAGATCAAATCTTATATCTAAGTTTGCATGCATAAAAGTAAGTCGAAATAACGGTAAGCACACAATCTCATGAACATACTAAATAAATCAATGCGAAAGGATAAATAAACAATAACAATAAAAACATAAATATTAAAAGGAACTAACTAAGCATGTGATGTGGAAAGGAATAGCTAAGGAAACAAACATGTCAGGGGCTGGTCGTGAAGTAATGGGGCTGTCAGGCGTGGCTGTTTACTGTTTTCCTTCATCGTCTCGCTATTTTGAGATGTTGTTTCTTCTGTTTTTGCTGCTGTTTCTGGTTGTTGTTTCTGGTTATTGTTTCTGGTTATTGGGTGTAATTTGAGGGCTGTACTGTGCGGTTTTTTCGGGGCAGAAACAATAACCAGAAACAACCAGAAATAGCAGCAAAAACAGAGGAAACAACAGCTCAAAATAGCGAGACGACGAAGGAAACAGTACACCAGTGAACTGGAGGAGTTGCGGAGCATTAACCCTTCCGACGGCCGCGTAACGCACTTCACCCTTGTTTTCAGGGTGAATTGGAGTCAACCGGTTATTAGTCAACCAACTATTTTTTTTTTTTGTTCACTCACTCATTCCACAGAAATCTTCCTTTCAACCACTGATAATGTGAGCTTCGCCCCCTGGGATCTATTCTCGAAACTCATACTGATATGGGCCTCAACCCTGGGATTCCTTCCCAAAACTGATACTGGTTCATTCTTGAAACTGATAACACCGTACCGTTGCTGCTTCTGGTTCGCTTGCCTCCGCCGTTTTCTTCTTCCCTTTTTGAAACCTGTGAATACAAAACAAAACACAAAAGAATGCAAGTGCGTTTCGTGTATACATGCATGCATGGGTGCGGCCGTCGGAAGGGTTAATGCTCCGCAACTCCTTCGGTTCATTGGTTTACTGTTTTCCTTTGTTATCTCGCTGTTTTAAGATGCTGTTTCCTCTGTTTTTGTTGTTGTTTCTGGTTGTTGTTTCTGGTTATTGGGTGTAATTTGAGGGCTGTACTTTGCGGTTTTTTCGGGGCAGTTTCTTGACAGTTTTCAGGGGTGTTTTGCAGTGATTTCAGGACAGTTTCTAAAGTGTTGCTGGGCAGTTTTCAGGGGCTGATTTTCGACTGCTTGGGGGGTGTTTTGCTGTGACTGTTTTCGGTGGTCTTGAGGGCTGTTTCTGGCTGTGTTTATGCGGCAACATGGGACATGATCTTATGTATGCGAATTTAGATGTAGATCATTCTTGAGTATGTATGTTGCGTAGACTTGGTTAGATTATTGCACAAATCATTTCATTACAAGTGACATCATAAGTAAGAGACCATTCCGAACCCAACAGTTTGAGGTCTTCCCTTACGAGGGGTGAGTGCGGCCTTAAATCATTTTCCCAGTTCACACTGGGTGGCGACTCCATTTTATTTCTCCGGTTTAGTCCCCCGCGGGCTACTCCATAATCCTGACCGGGCCGCGAGCCTGGAACAGCGTCACCGATTTCTGTGTTCTACAGTCTGGCGACTCCACTGGGGATAAAGAATCGGCCCCGAAGTAATGTCTTGTAATGTTTGTGATTTGTGCTTTAATTAACCATGTCTACAGTGGGTTGAAGGGGTTTAATCAAAGGCATTATTAAGGCTAGGTAATGGTTTGGTGTCTTCTTTCACTCACTACCTTTCTATAAGGAAAAGCTGTGAAGACACCTAGATAATCATTATCCGTAGCTCACTGTGACAGACTAATTTGGAGGACTTGTTGTTTATTCCTATCACTAAGGCGTCAAGGGTGATTTGCGTGAACAAGGGCTGGCCTTCAAGGGTGATTTGCGTGAGCAATGGGGCTGTTTCTCTGGTTGTTTGCTGCGACAATGGAGAGGAACTTAGGGGAAGCTTGGGCGTGAATACCTTAGGGGGAGAATGGTTGGATTTTGGTTCTTTTTATAGGCAAATGTGGTGCATTAATTGGGTGGATTATTATTGGTGTAGGCTATTATTTAGGAGGTGGCTTTGTTGAAAATGGTAAAGGTATTGATGTGTTGTTTCTTTTGACTTGGTGGGAGGTTATTAATTAGGAGGTGGCTTTGTTGAAAATGGGGTGTGAGGTGAATTGGAGTCAATGGGCGTGGGGTTTGTTTGGTGGGGGGTGACTTTTGTGGAAAGGGCGTGGGGTAGTCTCTTGGTGGGCTTGGTGTGTGATTTGGTTGGGTTTTGTGGGCTTATGGGCGTGGGCTTAGTGTTTTGGTGGGCTTGGTTGCGGAGGTTTTGGGCCAAGGAAGTGTGGCTTGCGGGGGTTTTGGGCCGAGGATAATTTTGAAATAGAGGTCCAACGAGCAAATCCGAAGCTAAGCAAACGAATTAAATCCAACAAGGTATCAATTTCTGACTCTTTCCTTCTGACGACCGTTTCCCGCGACTTCCGCGACTTAAAAGGTAGTGCCTCCCCACGAGGCTCATCATCAGGACTTATATGCAAAAATGCAGTGCCTACACATATGTAAGTGTAATTGCTATTTGCGAGTGCTTGGCTGTTTTGTCTAAATGATTGAAGTAAAGTAAACAGTTAGGCCAGTTTTGTAGCTTATTTCTTTTAATCAATATACATGGTTTAGTTTCTTACCAAGAGAAAATAAATAGATAAATAACATTTAGGTCTTTTGTTATTACTGGGATAGTTGTAGTATATTCCTAGAATTTGGAAGTATCGTTTATGTCTATGTTTTCTTGTTCATGTATGCATGTAAATGGTATCTGTGTTAAGGTTTGTGAATAAAATCTGGTTTTGTACTTGGATGCCAAACCTTGACAAGGTTCATCTATAGTCAGGTGATTTACGTCATTACCTTTTCCTTGAAAGAACTAGATCAATATGCCCAACAGAGTAACAATTAAACACTTTTATATATACTGATGGTCCAAATCTTTTTTGAATATTAAGTAGTATCTTAAATTCTTAATATATTCTGTTGTATGTTAAGTAATATTTTAATGTGTTTTGTTTTGGTTTTTTTTCCCATCTCTGATAATCTATTTATAACCTGATGTGTAAATAGGCAGACGGCACTTACACACATAACATTGAAAAGTTTGTTCAAAATGTATGTGAGTTGACATGTAAAAAAGGTGTGGAACATCAAAGGAGTTTAAGGGCCTCAAGCTTGCAATGCCTTTTAGCGATGGTACTATAATAACTTGTTTTTGTTTTGTTTTATTTTTTTTGTTCAGTATTCTTATCGACCCTTACTTTCTTTTGCTGAGTTGTGGATTTTTATTTGATACTGTTGCCTTGATAGGTGTGGTTCATTGTAGAGTTTTCATGCATTTTTGCTGATTTTGATGAGGTTAGGGCATTTAAGTTACTTCCTTTGAGCTACATGAAGTTTCTGCTGATTCTGTTAGTTTCTAGAATTTATTTGGGGGACTACTAGAAAATAGTTAAATTGCTAAAAGATTCTGCGGAAGAACTTGAAACTAACAGAATCAGCTAATTTTACATTCTTTACATGTTACTCGCTCTGTACGATGTCGGTTTGGAAATTTCAGCTCCAACTAGGTTTCAAGGTAACAATTCTTTTTCTTTCTTGTTTGTTAATTAATTAATTTGTAATTGTTTTAAAAATAATGAATTACAGTGTGTTTTACAGATTTTGCAGGAAAAAGAGAGATTATATATATATAAGAAAAATATGTTTGATCTTTCATTGAATATTGTTAATGATCTTTTTCAACATCTTGTGTTTCTTTATCGGAATTGGACTTTGTTGGAATAAATCTAGGACAAAGAAGTACGTGAAGGTGGAGAAAATCAACTTGCTGCTGATTCCCATCTAAGGAGGATGACAAATCGCAGTCTGATTTTCAACTTGATTCACTACTGCTCATGACAATTGGCATTGCATTAACAGGGTGACCCTGTTGATTTACAATAATTCTTGCGTTTGAAGATGCTCATTCAGGAGTTATAGGCTTATAGCAACTAAGAATATTGGGATGTAAGCAATTCTTCCACACGTGCAGTTTTTATTATCTTAATACTGAATTTTTTTCTTTCTCACCTATATGTCCTTTAGTTTATATTGGAATAAAATTTCTCTGAGGCATCAATGATCTTTGAAGTTGCTCACTGGATCATTTGGAAGTAGGTGTATGCATTCAAAAAATTGATAGCTAAGATACTTGAAAAATTACAAATTTACAACAGATAATGTTTAATAACTATTTCCCTTGTGTTTTTCAAAAGGCCACAAGAACATCAATGTGTACCTAACATGTAGACTTGCTACTTAAAGTTAAAAGCTCCGTTTCCCCTCTTTAGTGATCAAGAAAACTAAAAACATGTGAGACATCCAAAGTTTTGGGGGAAGTTGAAGATAGTTAGCATCCAGGTATCCAATTGACGAATCAGAAATTATTTCACTTATGAATTAGCTATGTTTCATAATGTAGAGCTGCTTAAACATTATGTTGACTATCTTATTGTTGATTTATTCTACTGGAAAATATTATTTCTAGAAATTAGCAAAGGTCTGGTTGCTTTTGTATGATTGAAGCAAACCATCTTGTTGTTGGTTTTTTTTGTCAGAGAAAATATTTTCTAGATCGTACATATATAGAAAAAACGGTGGTTGTCTAAATTATTGGATGTTGAAAACTGGAATAGAAGATATCACTAGAAGAATATTATTTCACTTGCATGGTCTTGGCTCATATTTTGTAGAATTGACTTTGTTTGCGTCATTTTCTCTCTTATCTCAGGTACTATCAAGTCTTGAGATTTCGAGTGCTCAACCAAAAAGTAAACTGCAACCAACAGTCACTGTGCACAATAAGAGCGACTCCTTTCAGTCCCTTGCAGATATTACAAATGAGAAGCTAGTTCATTCAATGAATGGTTTCGTTGACTTTCACCATATGTTCAAAGTCTTTTTTGTAGTTTGGATATAAAATGTAAATTTAGATATAAGACGAAACCAATAACTTTTGATTTTTGAATTATAACTAGTTGATCATTCTTGTAAATACAAATATTTTATTTACATATATTAATGTATATGATCATTAAATTAATGTATTAAAATTTATATTTTGTATCATTTTATAATATAAAATAACATATGGTGTATTAAAAATTTGAAAATTATTTATTTGATCATATTGCACTTTTAGTGGTGAAAATTTTTGCCACTAAAAGTCCATCTTTTTCACCACTGAAGGTCTTTTTTTAGTGGCAAAAAATGACCTTCAATGGCGAAAAAATGACTTTTTCAGAGGCGAAAATTATTTCGCCACTAAAAATGAACCTTCAGTGGCGAAAAAATATACTTTTAGTGGCGAAATAAATTTTCGCCACTTATACCTTTTGTGTCGCACTTTTAGTGGCGAAATAGTGACGAAATTATATTTCGCCACTAATAGTTTTAGTGGCGAAAATTTTCGCCACTAAAAGTCAATTTTGTTGTAGTGGGGATTAGTTATCATTATTTGGTTAGCGATTCAAGGCGGCCTGTATACTCAGGACAGAATGATGGACTTTGGCATTTCGAATCAGTCTACATGTATTTTTTTTCGTAATTCAGGAGATGATGTAGATCACCTTTTTTTTCCAGTGCCATTTTTCCTTTCAGGTTTGGTCTCCTACCTTGGGAAATTGTGGTATTGTTTGGAGCTCTCGCTATTGGCCTCATACAGTCTCTTGGATGTAGCACTATTGTAGGGGTTCGTTATGTCACTTGATTGTTCGGATATCATTTGCAGCTGCTATCTACTTTATTTGGAGAGAGGGAAATACAAGACTTCATGGCGAGCCTCCTCGGCCCCCCAGTGTGCTTCAGAGGGATATTATTTTTACTGTGCGGACTCCTGCTAGTTTATTAAAGAACGTGAAATTATGTTATGAAAATAGATGGCTTCATCGTTCTTGTCATTTGTCTGATGATATTTTCTGAGTGGTTCTTTTACTGTTTGCCAGTTTGGCTCTAGTTGTTTAGCTTGGAGGGTCTATCCTCTTTAACTTGTTCTCTCTGGGATATGTCATGTGCTTTTATTGTGGTTTTCTTTGGTTAATCTACTTACCTCATCCAAAAAAATGGGATTAGCTATCATAATTTAGGTATTGTGTGGCTAATTTCTTGTTTGCCATATCATCTCTTATGAATATTTAGTCTCTATATGTTTCGGTTTCCTGCGATACTTCGCATTTTTGATAAATGAGATTGCAGCTTGACTATCACAAGAGATAGTCACCGAGTTTGAATATTTAATAAAGCGCAAATTACCTTCTTGATAATAGAACATAGTCTATAGTGTCTGTTTGAGCGATTTTTGTGCGCGAAGAAGAAAGAGAAACGTGTAAGGTTCAAACCTCATGAGATAAAGTCCAAGCAATGGGTGTTTGATTAAGTGAATAAGCCTCCAAGGGGCGCAAGCACACAAATTACAGTCCTAGAAGTTACTAAAACTAAAAGATAAAAAAAATGCTCGTTTGAGTCTTCATTTGATTGTCATTTTCTCTCTGTCCGAGTGAGCTTTTATTGTGAAAGTTTTAAAATGCTTGGGCGGTCCCAGTATCTTCTTGTAGTAGCTGCTGGAACGTGCCTGTAACCGTTGGGCTGTGCGTCTCAACTGCTTGATCGTGGGTCGAGCTTTTATAGTGAACTTGTGAACCATTTGGGTGGTCCTAGTATCTCCCTGCAACTACCGGATCGTGCCTGTAACCGTTGAGCTTCGTGTCTCAACTGCTCGGTTGTGGAGGGAAAACCGTCCAACTGTTGCGATTGTGGAAGCAACTGCTTCATGCATTTTCATCCTAACCGCTATTTTGGTCGTCTCAACTCTTCGTCGTTCTTCACTCTATCGTCCTTCCTCCCTTCGTTCTTTCCTTCGTCTTAGGCCATCGTCTTAGGGCGATTTCATTCTAGGGTGACATTATTTCCTTTGTCAACAATTGTCCCCCAAGTTTACCATGATTGAACCGGAAGTGGAGATCGAGGTGAACTTCTCCGGTCTTCCATCGAAAATGCATATAGATTGGAATGATAGAAACTTGTACAGTCATTCCTTTTTGTTCTAGGGTGATTTTCTGCTTTTCATCCAGGTTCTTTCTTCCCTCGTGCAGGGAAGACCACTAAGCCAATCGAGCTAATTTCCTGGCCGATCCCAAGTCCAGAGAACCCACAAAGTCGAGGAATGTGGCATCCTCTGCGCAGAGGCATACAATCCACTGTTTTTTCCGGTCGTCACCCATCCACAACCTGGGGATGCAGTACCTTCCACATAAAGGACCCTGGTCAGCTGTCGCTAACGGACATAGTCCATCCACACCATTACATTTCATTTCACACTTCATGCCGGGTGGATGGCCGTTAGCTAATCTATTTACATTTCATTTCACACTTCATCGAAGAGAAGCTTTCGCTTCTGATGGCCTTTGTCTCATGAAGATCTTGTCTTTTCTTGACTTTCTCATGCCTCTCCAGTCCGTTTGGTTACGGAGGGTCAAACTGCGATGTTTTGAGTAAGATCGACCCTTGAATGGGTGGTTGGGAGACCCTGCAAATTACTTTTTCCTTCCTCTTTTTATATACTCCTAAGTCATGATACTATTCTCACGTGAAGCGCTTTTTTCCCTGTGTTACCTGACCAATTGGGGCTTTCTACTATAGGTCTGGTTTTTTGCCGAAAGTAAGCCTGCGTCCTGACGGTTTTGTCATATCAATTTTGTCTTTACTGCTTGTGCCATTAATGGAAACAGCTTGGGCGATGCCTCTGGAAGATGTAATATTGACATCTGTCCTTGGCCGATTTTGGTGTTCGATGCTAAGATTTTGAGGTTCGGCCGATCTGCTGGAGGCCGATGCTGCAAGATCGAGCGAGGTAAAACCCGGGATGGAACTCTTCACTCTGTAACCTGTCGGGCTTCCTTTTAGAGTCCTTCGGGACCCTATCACTTCTGCAATAAATATGTGGCCCTTTCCTATACGTTTCATCATGAGGCCCATTTAAGAGCCGTCTTTACGTCACTTTCGTATTCCCTTCCGTCGCACGTCACTGTCACAGCGAGTTGAATTTGAACACATGTCTAGGGCAACCTTTCATCCTTTTCTGTTTTCCCACCGCTTTCACTTCTCGACAATTCGTATTGCGACACCTGTCTCAGGTTAAGCCCCTCGTCTGTTACATAAGGATTCATCCCATTCTAGTCTTCACTTTACCTTTGAATTCCTCTGCAAACTCACTTTTATTGCATTCTCGACCTTATGTTATCAATGGCCTCTTCATCTTCTGCTCCCAAAAATAGCGCCTCAACCTTCGCCGATTATAAGATGGCGCTGGAATCTTCTTCTATGGGCACCTTCGGAGTTCATACTCTTGATGAGAATTTTGGCCAGTGCACTCTTGGCCCCATTGTCGTTGAAGATGACACAATTGCAGTGGCTCCGTTGGCTCAACAGTTCCCGTCTTCTTTAGGCCTCCCATTCTCTGAGCCACTTAACATCTCCCCTTTCTTTCAGTCCAATCCGTTTCGCACCTGGCCCAAACCCGATATGGAATTTGAAGCCTGGTTTCAACGTATGCTGTTGTATGCGGATACTCGAGCCTTTTTAGACAAACATCACTTTCTTCCTTTTATTGAGCTTTCATCAGCTTTGCCTCCTTTTGATCGTAACTTGTTTCCTATTTCTTTGCTCTTTTGGTCTTCTGAATACAATGTATTCATTCTTCCGGTCGGGCCCCTCACCATCACCCTTCGTGATATTGGTGCTCTTACTGGACTGGCCCCTCTTGGAGTGACCATCTCGGCCTGTACAAACTTCCGTTTCCCTCCTCCTTCAGTGGACCCTTCGTCCTTTTCATCCCATTCTTCTTTTCTTCGCACGTTTTCGAAAATAGCTGGTCCTGTTTCGATGTTAGAGCGAACAACTTTCCTTCATTATTGGCTGTGCAAATATATCATTTGTGTTCCTAGCCAAAAGCATGTGGCGGGCTATATCCCTATCTCTTCCGACCTTACCCACGGCCGTCACTTAGACCTGGCCTTCTTTTTACTGGCCGCCATATATCGGGGATTGGCCGTCCTCCAGAAACAACTTCGGTCAGGGGCATCACCCATTTCCTCCGGTCCCATGTGGCTCGTTCAACTCTGGTTGAGAGCCTATTTCTCTATTTTCGGCACAATTGATTCAACTCACCCTTATTCTTATGTCGGTCTTCTTCTTTCTCCCATCGCGCTGTTTTTGAGTATTTCTACACTCTTCCTCGGGTTCCTTCTTTTTTCCCTTTTTCTGTGTCAGATAGCCCATCATTCGTCCATGACCTCCCTCTTTCGGAAGAGGATGAATCAGGTCTTCGTATATGGCGCAGGTTTTTATGTAGCCGCGACCTGATTCATAACATCATGACTGGGGCCAATGGCAAGGCCGGAGTAGAGGTGTACTCATCCAACTTCATTGCTCGTCAATTTGGCCTCGTTCAAGGGTGGCCTCTTTCCTTCTTTCACAGACGCTCAGCCTTGTTAGACCGTTTTAAGGTCTTTTCAGTCTCTGAAGTTGAGTATTCCTTGGCGAAAACTTGCTCTTTGATCTCTTCTTTTGTTATCGCTCCTTTTTCTCTTTGCACATATGTTC
Organism: Zanthoxylum bungeanum; assembly: GCA_019454045.1. Classification (NCBI taxonomy): domain Eukaryota; kingdom Viridiplantae; phylum Streptophyta; class Magnoliopsida; order Sapindales; family Rutaceae; genus Zanthoxylum; species Zanthoxylum bungeanum. The sequence goes on from SKCR01023678.1 coordinate 62,536, forward strand.
ATTCCTCTTTTGATCGTTTCTGGCCACCTGTCCGTGAACGATATTTCTCCTTGCCTTCCATGTGAGTTTTTTCTTCCATTCCTCTATCCCCCAAGTCTCCTGAGCCGACGGGGTCGAAGAAGGCAACTGAGGCGTCTAAGCCCAAGAAAATAAAGCTTGCTTAAAGGAGACAGCCTTCTCCCAGTCGTAGCTCTGATTCGGACGTGCTGCTCGTCCATCATTTTCTCTCTTATCTCAAGTACTATCAGGTCTTGAGATTTCGAGTGCTCAACCAAAAAGTAAACTGCAACCAACAGTCACTGTGCACAATAAGAGCCACTCCTTTCAGTCCCTTGCAGATATTACAAATGAGAAGCTAGTTCATTCAATGAATGATTTCGTTGACTTTCACCATATGTTCAAAGTCTTTTTTGTAGTTTGGATATAAAATGTAAATTTAGATATAAGACGAAATCAATAACTTTTGATTTTTGAATTGTAACTAGTTGATCATTCTTGTAAATACAAATATTTTATTTACATATATTAATGTATATGATCATTAAATTAATGTATTAAAATTTATATTTTGTATCATTTTATAATATAAAATAACATATGGTGTATTAAAATTTTGAAAATTATTTATTTGATCAGATTGCACTTTTAGTGGTGAAAATTTTGCCACTAAAAGTCCATCTTTTTCACCACTGAAGGTCTTTTTTTAGTGGCGAAAAATGACCTTCAATGGCGAAAAAAATGACTTTTTCAGAGGCGAAAATTATTTCGCCACTAAAAATGAACCTTCAGTGGCGAAAAATTATACTTTTAGTGGCGAAATAAATTTTCGCCACTTATACCTTTTGTGTCGCAATTTTAGTGGCGAAATAGTGACGAAATTATATTTCCCCACTAATAGTTTTAGTGGCGAAAATTTTCGCCACTAAAAGTCAATTTTGTTGTAGTAGGGATTAGTTATCATTATTTGGTTAGCAATTCAAGGCGGCCTGTATACTCAGGATAGATTGATGGACTTTGGCATTTCGAATCAGTCTACATGTATTTTTTGTCGTAATTCAGGAGATGATGTAGATCACCTTTTTTTTTCCAGTGCCATTTTTCCTTTCAGGTTTGGTCTCCTACCTTGGGAAATTGTGGTATTGTTTGGAGCTCTCGCTATTGGCTTCATACAGTCTCTTGGATGTAACACTATTGTAGGGGTTCGTTATGTCACTTGATTGTTCGGATCTCCTTTGCAGCTGCTATCTACTTTATTTGGAGAGAGAGAAATGCTAGACTTCATGGCGAGCCTCCTCGGCCCCCCAGTGTGCTTCAGAGGGATATTATTTTTACTCTGCGGACTCGTGCTAGTTTATTAAAGAACGTGAAATCATCTTATGAAAATAGATGGCTTCATCGTTCTTGGGATTTGTCCGATGATATTTTCTGAGTGTTTCTTTTACTGTTTGCCAGTTTGGCTCTAGTTGTTTAGCTTGGAGGGTCTATCCTCTTTAACTTGTTCTCTCTGGGATATGTCATGTGCTTTTATTGTGGTTTTCTTTGGTTAATCTACTTACCTCATCCAAAAAAATGTGATTAGCTATCATAATTTATGTATTGTGTGGCTAATTTCTTGTTTGCCATATCATCTCTTATGAATATTTAGTCTCTATATGTTTCGGTTTCCTGCGATACTTTGCATTTTTGATAAATGAGATTGAACCTTGACTATCACAAGAGATAGTCACCGAGTTTGAATATTTAATCAAGCTCAAATTACCTTCTTGATAATAGAACATAGTCTATAGTGTCTGTTTCGGCGATTTTTGTGCGCGAAGAAGAAAGAGAAACGTGTAAAGTTCAAACCTCCTGAGACAAAGTCCCAGCAAGGGGTGTTTGATTAAGTGAATAAGCCTCCAAGGGGCGCAAGCACACAAATTACAGTCCTAGAAGTTACAGAAACTAAAAGATAAAAAATGCTCATTTGAGTCTTCATTTGATTGTCATTTTCTCTGTCCGAGTGAGCTTTTACAGTGAAACTTGTAAACTGCTTGGGCGGTCCCAGTATCTCCCTGCAGCTGCTGGATCGTGCCTGTAACCGTTGGGCTGTACGTCTCAACTGGTTGATCGTGGGTCGAGCTTTTATAGTGAACTTGTAAACCGCTTGGGTGGTCCCAGTATCTCCCTGCAGCTGCCAGATCGTGCCTGTAACCGTTGAGCTGCGTTTCTCAACTGCTCGGTTTTGGAGGGAAAACCGTCCAACTATTGCGATTTTGGAAGCAACTGCATCATGTATTTTCGTCTTAACCGCTATTTCGGTCGTCTCGACTCTTCGTCCTTCTTCGCTGTATCGTCTTTCCTCCATTCGTTCTTTCCTTCGTCTTAGGGCGATTTCGTTCTTGGGTGACATTATTTCCTTTGTCAACAATTGTCCCCCAAGTTTACCATGATTGAACCGGAAGTGGAGATCGAGGTGAACTTCTCCGGTCTTCCATCGAAAAGGCATATAGATTGGAATGATAGAAACTTATACAGTCATTCCTTTTTGTTCTAGGGTGATTTTCTAATTTTCATCCAGTTTCGTTCTTCCCTCGTGCAGGGAAGACCACCACGCGAACCGAGCCAATTTCCTGGCCGATCCCCAGTCCAGAGAACCCGCGAAGCCGAGGAATGTGGCATCCTCTACGCAGAGGCATACGATCCACCATTGTTTCTGGTCGTCACCCATCCACAACCTGGGGATGCAGTACCTTCCACACAAAGGACCCTGGTCAGCTGTCGGTAACGGACATAGTCCATCCACACCATTACATTTCATTTCACACCTCACACCGGGTGGATGGCCGTTAGCTAATCTCTTTACATTCCATTTCACACTTCATCGAAGAGAAGCTTTCGCTTCTGATGGCCTTTGTCTCATGAAGATCTTGTCTTTTCTCGACTTTCTCATGCCTCTCCAGTCCGCTTGGTTACGGAGGGTCAAACTGCGATGTTTTGAGTAAGATCGACCCTTGAATGGGTGGTTGGGAGACCCTGCAAATTACTTTTTCCTTCCTCTTTTTATATACTCCTAAGTCATGATACTATTCTCACGTGAAGCGCTTTTTTCCCTGTGTTACCTGACCAATTAGGGCTCTCTGCTCTAGGTCTGGTTTTTTACCGAAAGTAAGCCTGCGGCCTGACGGTATTGTCATATCAATTTTGTCTTTACTACTTGTGCCAATAATGGAAACAGCTTGGGCGATGCCTCTGGAAGATGTAATATTGACATCTGTCCTTGGCCGATTTTGGGTGCAGTGGGTTTGGAGATTTAAGACGAATGGCGCCTGAGGAGAGAGACGCTTTCGGCCATTAAGGAGCTGCCTGGGGGTTTTCGGTGTTCTTCGGGCCAAAATTAATGATTTTTGTAAGACGTTAATCGTCAATTTCTTGTATTTTTAGGACATTTTCGTCCGTACTTAATGAAAATATAATATTGTTCTAATGCATTTTGTATATTTTCATGCTCCTACAAAGAGGGCACATATTTCTTTAAGTACTTTCCATTTATCGCTCTTGTATGCACTCTTCCGTTCAAGTCCTGCAAGTGGGAGATTGTTGGACAATTATGACCAATAGTGTCACTATTTGTACAGATCACGGTGTTGTTGTTCAAATTAACTATGTGACAAAGGAGATTGCACTCTTTTCATCTGTGATTAGATCACCTAGATATATAAATGATAGGAGGTCCCTATGATTTGTTCCTGGATTGAGAATGATATGAGACAGTATCAATCCACGAAGGATAAATCATTAAACATCCCTAGTCAGAGCATTATCGAGATTGGACATCGATGAATGCGTAAAAGACTAGTATTATACTTGTGCGCGTTGTGAGGGCACAACAACAAAGTTCTCATATATTTGGGTATAGGATACTCATGCAAGTGTAATAGGAGGTTGTGTTTTATCGATGGTACGGGAAACAGCTTCGCTCTGGATAAGACCCCCTCGGAATTCCATTGGTAGTATGACTATGTGTCTATGGAAGTCCGAAATCAGGGTAGGTGTATTTGGTCTTAACCTGAGACTTGCACCGCTAATACTTGCGACAATCAATATACTTTGGTTGAGGTCGTCCAGGACTTTAACCGGTTCTGTGTACGCCAATACTGGGTATATTGAGAATTGTAGTGTGTTGGGTGTGATGTTAAGACAGAAGTGTCACTCCAGTCATATGGAGTTGATGATTGCGCAGGTATACAGAACTGGTTCTCTATATAAGGTTGCAACCGTCGGGATAATATGACTTGGTCATGATTATCCGATAATAAAGAGACTAGTTTCTCGTAATCCGATATATGCTTCGTACGGGGCAGACACTGTACCAGCCCCACGCCTCGCATGTGATCATCCGATACTGGATAGAAATACGTAATAATACGTATACTCTGCCTGATACAGATCCTTTATTCCTGTAAGGATATTTTCGGAGAATTGGGTAGGCATGGCGCTTTGCTAGAGGCCAACCTTGTCTTGTAAATCGGTATAAACGTAGTACAACGTACTTACGTGTTCGGATAGTCCGACGACCGAATTTACTGCCAATATATCCGGGGATCTCATGGGTCGCTTCCCAAAGATTCACCGATGAAGTATGACTCGTACTTTAATTAATCTGGGATTAATTGGATGAGAGAGAAAATTAATCTGGGATTAATTGCGGAGATATTTTATCTGGGATAAAATATCAATTAAAGAGAGATAACGATTAATTTGGAATTAATCGGTAAATTAATATATTCGATATATTAAACGAAATTGGATTTCGACGCGGAATTAAATTTAGATTTTAATTCTGGCGAACGAAATAATTTAGAATTAATTCGTTAGCGATGTGAATAGTGATTTCACTAGGCGTAATCATTTAATTACGACGGAACGGAAAATTCGTTAATTTGGAATTAGCGAACCGAGCCCGAGATTATTTGCATTTCGAATTCGAGTGCGGCACGTTAAATCAAGCGTCAAATCGCTAGTCGCATCAAGCGTCAAATCATGTCACTTTAAGTGATGTGACAATTGATTGGATTGATTGATTGATGTGATTGATTGAGATGATAGATGTGACTTGATGTTGGTGGTTGAAAGCATTTATGCTTGACTTTTGGAAAGAGAAAATATATAATTAATTTTGGAAATTAATGTTTGTGTATTAGATACACCTTTCTCCACCAAAATACATAACTCTCTCTTTTCTTCTTCACTCCCTCTCTCACGCCATTTTCTTATTCTTAAGGCAGTGAACTGCCGAATGATGGAAAGGAAAAAGGGAAGCAAATTGTGATTTTATGGCAAAATCGAGAGTGCTAGCACACTCTGGGATCAATGCTAAGGTGATAGGGAAGTCCACCCATGAGCCGGGAATCACCACGACGAAGCTTGGAGCTTGGAAGTTGATTCAAAATGGCCAAACCAGTGAGCTTGGACTGCTCACTGCCGAGCAGTGAAGAGAGGCAGAAAAATCGTTTTTATTGTCCTCCGCATCGCTCAACCGATCGATGTAAGTATTCTGTGACTTCTCGAATGTATTCACTTACGTTTCATGCTTGATTTTTGATCCTTGGGACCCTTAGAATTGCCAACAATGGTATCAGAGCTTGGTTAAAATCATGAAATATGACATAGGGTTAAAATTTGGGTAAAAATGTGTTTAAGCATGATTTGTGAAATTGGATGAATGAATATGTTTAAATATGTTTTAATTGATGATTGATTTGATGAATTTAAAGAAATCTTGTTTGGAACAAATTTCCCCAATTTTTTGAGCTTGGCCGAAAATAATGCCCTATGTGTTCTTGGTGATTTTTGTTTTTTGATTCATTGGATGAGTTGGAATCAATCGGGAATGTCACTTAATGTCGATTGTGGATTTAATCGGATTGAAACCGAATCAGACATAATTTTCCCTTCCATTGCCGAGAACAATAAGCATGATTTGGGTTTGATTTTTTATTAATTTGTGTTGGACACTAATTGATGTAGATGAGCATGATTAATTAGCCTAATTTGTGTTTTGGAAATAATGATATGGGTTATCAATTATGTTAATGCACTTTGATTAATTAAATTGTAAAATTGGATTTTAGTAATTTAGTTAATTGGGCTAATTTTGGAAATTGGGCTTGAAATGTTGTAAATGGGCTTATTGGGCTTTGTTGTACAAAGTTGGGTTTAGGCCAAATGGATTGGATCCAATTGGGCCCAAAACCACTTCCATAAAGCCCAAATACGACTTAATGGACTTTAAAGTTTAATTGGGCCTAATGGGCCAAGATTGATTTCTAGGCTTATGGGGTAACTCCCGGATTGGATTTTGGTTATTCGGTTTGACCTGAGTTGACCAAAGTCCACGCCTTAAGAAATTAATTAAAAGCCCATTGGACTTTAATTAAATTGACGTTGGACGTTAATTGGGCTTTGAGCCCCATTACGATTAAATTTGGAATTTAAGTCGTAAAGGTTCGTTAATAAAGTGTGATATTTAATTTGGAATTAAATAGAGAATTAGAATTAAATACAAATTGAATTGGATTTAAATGTGTAGTTTAATTTAATTCGAGAATTCGTACTTTAAGTACTTATTCGCAAAAATGAGTTTGACTCGAGCAAAATCAAATCGTTGTTTGAACATTGGATGATCACTAATTATCATATTAATTAATTTGAATAGATTGATTGATAACATGCTTGTGTGAATACATGGTTGCGATGCATGAATAATGTATATCAGATGGATATTAGATGGGTGGGACAATTTTAGAAATTGCTGTAATAAATTAGATTTATTAATTGGACCTGCGCGTCCAGCCTTATTACCTCCATATTCTTTGTATTCTCTTCTCACCTATTCCCCTCAATGTAAATGAGGTTTCTTTAGAAGTGTAGTGTAACGGGTAGAAGAAATACTTGTGCTAGCGGGAGAGAGAAAGAGAGAGATTTGATCTAGGATCAATGTGTAAAGTATCCATCCGCATATCATTATTATTTTATTATACGCGCTTTATTATGTGTTTAGAATGCATGTTTAAGGGTGTATGATGATGAGACCTTAACAAAGATAATAAATTGGTTGCCAATTTGCACACGAAAAACCCTCACACAATATTAAGCGTCTTTCCTTCCATTGAGTGATTCTCACTCAAGATCCGAGACGACATTGGTTTGTTGGCCAAAGTCAAGGACTTTGTCTGTAGAAGATGTGTTTGAATCACGAAGGCTTTGTTCCATATCAGTGTCTTGTCCAAGTTGTGGTTTGTTGGCCAAAGTCAAGACCATTTCTTGTCCATCGACATTGATTACGAAGCTTTCCATGGTCAATGGGTCACGCTTAATTGGGATCACTAAGTTTGTTGTGCCAAAGCCAAATCTTAGTTGGTTCAGAAGAAAAAGGTTAGGTAATACATTGGATGTATTGGCATATATAAGATATATGTTTCGGACTTGGATGTCCCCCTACCGGATCTAGGAATTGGATTGGATCCAATCGATCTTAGAGTTTTACCTAGTTAATTATCATACAATTTGTTGGCCAAAGTCAAGATTGTGTGATATTTAACGGGATCCTAGCCCACTAGGAAATGCGGTTTCCCGAGTACTCGATAGAGGGTTAGAGGCTCGCCGAAAAATAGTGGGAGGCAAGAATTGAATTTGCAATATTCATTCAATTACTCGCCATACGCGCTCATTCAAATATCATTCGTCATTATAAATTAAATGTTAGTTGGACTAATATTTAAATGTTGTTTTAATAAATAGTTGGACTATATTCAAACTATTCATTTATAGTTGATTTTATAATTGGATTATAGTAATCAATATAATTGATTTTATTCTATTAAAATATAGTTGATTATATAGTTGGACTATAGTAATCATTATATTAAATAGTACCTTAATCGTTGATTAAATAGTTGGACTATTAGAATCAAGATAGAAATTGAAAGATTAACGTTTAATACATAATCCTAGGGAAAATGTATTTAAATGACTTAATTTTCAAATTTGGAATAAAGTTTCAGGATGGTCCTGGAAACTAATAATAAGTTATTTTATTTGATAAAATAATATATTAGGCCTAAGCCCGGAGTTAAGCAAACAGTAGAGCATAATCTTTGGAAGATTATGTGATGATAACTTTAGTGCTTAATCCATTTAGCTTGTCGCAGTAGACTCCTTAATTTATGAATCAGAACTAAGGATTAGATCCTTAAAGTATGATAAAGAAATTGAAGGATCTTCAAAGATCTACTTAGATTTTAGAAGTACTAATATTGCAATAGTAAACTCTTGGAGAGTTAATGACTATTCTCAAGGAGATAAAGTCAAACTTTGCAATTAAGCAAGTAGCGCTAGTCGCACCTTACTTCGATATTCTAGAAGGCCGAGGCTAGGCCAAAGGCTTCTGGAGTGTTGAAACTGGCAAAGGCAAAATCATTATTATCTTCTGGGAAGATAAATGACATATCCCAAAATGTCTGCTTGAATGTGGCAAACAGGTTCTCGGAAGCGTGACTGTCGTTTGGACAAAGCAGACGTGAAGGAATTGAAGACGAGCAAGGCTCTGACTTCAAATATGTTTGTCATAAATATATTCACTACTAGTATTAAAATTGGATTTTAGATACTTAGTGTGATATATAGAAATTGATGTTCAGAATATGTTTTGAACAGGATACTGACTTCAATTGAGATTAATCTGCGAATTGGAAATGGGACGAAAGTCGCTATTTTAACCGTAGATACCTAATTTTAGGAACTACCCTTCGGGTGTGTACCTAAATTTGGAACTGTTATAATGTAACTAGTTTGACTAGATACATTATCTCTATATCAGTGTTTAACCCACTGTGGGTGAACCTTTATATTATAGAACACTAAAGTGTTTTATTATATAAAGATGATATTGAGATAAACACATTAGATGTAAATAACAGAATTTATATTGTGAATATAAATAAATCTCAAATATAACATGACAAACAAATAGCTCAAACTGATTTGATCAGGTGAAACTAATTGTGGCATTGTTGTCAGGGACACAATCAAACAAGACTCGTATATCCGCACTTTTGAAGTGTGGGTACTAGGACTAATATGATTCTATTAAAATAAAGTCTACGAATCTAGTTTATTGGGCAAAGTGCCTAAAACACTATTTACTTGGTAAAAGTGTAAATGCCACCAATCTGTTAACCCTAGTTCATAGTGAAGCAAGTGGGCCCATGTCTAGCTAAGCTAGATGTGGATATGAATATTTCGTGACCTATACGGATGTGGCATCATGTAATGGTTGTGTGTTTATTTTGAAGAACACAAATCGAAAACTTTTATAGTTTCGACACGAAATAGACGAACAGATCGACTATAGTATTATACCGTCACGGTAAGACCGTAATGGAAAATACTTAAGCAATAAGTTTCTAATATACTTGAAAGAGTATAGTATTCTTTCAAATGAGGACTCCTTCCGGAACACGTCAAAGTGACGGTGAGTCCGAACTGATAAACCGAATTTTGTTAGACATGATAAGGTTAATCATGAGTTGCTCTGAGCTACCATTTCCTTCTACGGATAAGCATTAATAGTGCAAGAACTTATTTTGAATAAGGTTCCATTAAAATCTGTTTGACAGATATCATATTAGATATGAACAGGAAAGAAACCAGGTTTCTCATTCCTGATAATTTGGGAGTGCTAGGCATATGTTTGGATGATACCAAACTGAAACCCAAAATTGGATAAGTGCCAATTTTGTGTTGATTATGATTCAACCTTAAAATTTGTTTGACAGATATCATATTAGAAGCTAGGCTTTTAGCGGAAAGGTATCATTATCAACATTGTGTTGATTACGATTCAACCTTTTACCTGTTTCCACGGTAAATCCATTTGGATAATGCTTGTTATTTGATCCATGATTGGTTGAAGCAAGCATTAGGTTCTTGGAATTATCGTTTTGATGTAATCATAATAGTTTATGATTTAATTTCAAAACAACATGATTCTTGTGTATATAAGAGGGTTAGTGGGAGCGCACTGACAATAGCTGTCCTGTAAATAATGATAATACATCATTTCTTGAAAATGATATTCCCATAATAAACAATCGGTGAAAGCTTGGCTTTCGAGAAATCTCTCCGTGGAATCGTACATTGAAAAATGTACGCGACCTGGTGTCTCGTACGCTTTGAGCATATGGAATCACAAACAGGCCAATCCAAGTGATAGTCACTGGATTGATGTTAAGAACATCCGTTAGTATCTTAGAGATCTAAGGATGCTGTCTTAATCTGTGGAGAAGGAGAACTTGAAGTGACTGGGATCACTGTAGCAAGTTTCCTGAACCGATAAAGACGACTAAAAGTCGCAAATGGTACTGTACAGTTTGAATAATGGTACAGTGAGCTAGAAATCTTCCAAGCAAGATACTGTCACCGAATAAACAACAAATGCGGATTATTGTTGCAGCTGAAGTGGCAATAGAAGCCATTTGGGTCGATAATAAATCCTAATTGGATTAGGAATAGTTCTGTTAGCAGCTGAGCTAGGCTTGAGCACAGGCTAAGGAATTAATGGTCTCATCAATGATCCAGATAAATACTTTGACTATTCATCTTATTCGTTCGGATTATACTTCGTGGCGATGTGATGATCGAATAAATCGCATCAAGATGATAATCATACAAATCCGCTGACGAAAGTATTTTCAACAGTAATTTGAGCCAACCGTACATAGTTCGGGTGTAAGACACTCGAGTGATTGGCTATAGGCCAAGTGGGAGATTGTTGGACAATTATGACCCATAGCGTCACTATTTGTACAGATCACGGTGTTGTTGTACAAATTAACTATGTGACAAAGGAGATTGCACTCTTATCATTTGTGATTAGATCACCTAGATATATAAATGATAGGAGGTCCCTGTGATTTGTTCCTGGATTGAGAATGATATGAGAAAGTATCAATCCACGAAGGATAAATCATTAAACATCCATAGTCAGAGCATTATCGAGATTGGACATCGATGAATGCGTAAAAGACTAGTATTACACTTGTGCGCGTTGTGAGGGCACAACAACATAGTTCTCATATATTTGGGTATAGGATACTCATGCAAGTGTAATAGGAGGCTGTGTTTTACCGATGGTATGGGAAACAGCTTCGCTCTGGATAAGACCCCATCGGAATTCCATTGGTAGTATGACTATGTGTCTATGGAAGTTCGAAATCAGGGTAGGTGTATTTTTGAGACTTGCACCGCTAATACTTGCGACAATCAATATACTTTGGTGGAGGTCATCCAGGGCTTTAACCGGTTCTGTGTACGCCAATACTGGGTATATTGAGAATCGTAGTGTGTTGGGTGTGATGTCAAGACAGAAGTGTCACTCCAGTCATATGGAGTTGATGATCACGCATGGATACAGAACTGGTTCTCTATATAAGGTTGCAACTGTCGGGATAATATGACTTGGTCATGATTATCCGATATTAAAGAGACTAGTTGCTCGTAATCCGATATATGCTTCGTATGGGGCAGATATTGTACCAGCCCCACGCCTTGCATGTGATCATCCGATACTGGACAGAAATACGCAATACTACGTATACTACACCTGATACAGATCCTTTATTCCTGTAAGGATATTTCCAGAGAATTGGGTAGGCTTGGCGCTTTGCTATAGGCCAACCTTGTCTTGTAAATCAGTATAAACGTAGTACGAGGTACTTACGTGTTCGGATAGTCCGACGACCGAATTTACTGCCAACATATCCGGGGATCTCATGGGTCACTTCCCAAAGATTCACCGATGATGTATGACTCGCACTTTAATTAATCTGAGATTAATTGGATGAGAGAGAAAATTAATTTGGGATTAATTGCGGAGATATTTTATCTGGGAAAAAATATCAATTAAAGAGAGATAACGATTAATTTGGAATTAATCGGTAAATTAATATATTCGATATATTAAACGAAATTGGATTTCGACGCGGAATTAAAATTAGATTTTAATTCGGGTGAACGAATTAATTTAGAATTAATTCATTAGCGATGTGAATAGTGATTTTGCTAGGCGTAATCATTTAATTACGACGCAACGGAAAATTCGTTAATTTGGAATTAGCGAACCGAGCCCAAGATTATTTGCGAGCGCATTCGCATTTCGAATTCGAGTACGGCACGTCAAATCAAGTGTCAAATCGCTAGTCGCATCTAGCGTCGTATCAAACGGCAAATTCTGTCACTCTGAGGGATGTGACAATTGATTGGATTGATTGATTGATGTGATTGATTGAGATGATATATGTGACTTGATGTTGGTGGTTGAAAGCATTTATGCTTGAATTTTGGAAAGAGAAAATATATAATTAATTTTGGAAATTAATGTTTGTGTATTAGATACACTTTTCTCCACCAAAATACATAACTCTCTATTTTCTTCTTCACTCCCTCTTTCACGCCATTTTCTTCTTCTTAAGGCAGTGAACTGCCGAATGATGGAAAGGAAAAAGGGAAGCAAAATGTGATTTTGTGGCAAAATCGAGAGTGCTAGCACACTCCGGGATCAATGCGAATGTGATAGGGAAGTCCACCCATGAGCCGGGAATCACACGACGAAGCTTGGAGCTTGGAAGTTGATTCAAAATGGCCAAACCAGTGAACTTGGACTGCTCACTGCCGAGCAGTTAAGAGAGGCAGAAAAATCATTTTTGTTGTCCTCCGCGTCGCTCAACTAATCGATGTAAGTATTCCGTGACTTCTCGAATGTATTCACTTATGTTTTATGCTTGATTTGTGATCCTTGGGACCTTTAGAATTGCCAATATAGTGTTCACCAATCGGATTCCGTATTCGGCTAGTAGATCTTTCACCTTCCCACCGTTTATTGAGGTGCTGTGGTCTACCACTATTGTTTGTGGTATACCAAACCGGTGAATTATATGTTCTTTTACGAACTTGATGATCTGTTCTTGGGAGATTTCCACAACCGAGATAGCCTCCACCCATTTGGTAAAGAAATCGGTGGCAACAATGATGAAAGTATGCCTCTTGCTTGATGCTGGGTAAATCTTCCATATCAAGTCTATCGCCCACCCCATAAACGGCCACAGTTTAATGACCGGGATCATCTCGGTTGCTGGTGCCCTTTGAATAGGCCCGTGCTTTTGACAATCAATGCATCATTTGGCATACGAGCTGCACGATTCTCCCATCTTTGGCCAATAATAGCCCCTTCGAATAATCAACCATCTCATCTTTATTCCTGCTTGGTGAGCCCCACAAACACCTTCATGTACTTCGGCCATGATAGTTTTGGATTCAGATGGCCCTACACGTTTCAACAACAATCCATTTTGTCATTTTTTATATAGTACATTTGCCGAGACTACGTAGTTCAGGGCTTTAAGTTTTAGCCTTCGCTCCTCCAATCGCCCTCCTTTTCGATTTCAACGGCCGCGACATTTGTCCCTTCATTTCATCGCATCAGGACCGGCCTCACCTCGTCACTTCTATATATGCCATCTATGTTTGCTTGCTTGTACCCGGAAGCTGCTTGGGCTAAACTATTGGCCAACTCGTTTTTTACTCTTGGAACGTGTCTCAACTCTGCATGATCAAATCGCTCTACCAATTCTTTGGCCACATCCAATAATGCCATGACTGATGGGCTTTGGCATTTAAATGTTCCTATCACTTGTTGGATTACTAGTTGCGAATCCCCTTTAATGGATACATGGGTTACTCCCATGTTGAGGAGTATCTCCAACCCAAGTATCAAGGCTTCGTATTCGGCCTGGTTATTAGTGCAATATTCGTTCAACTTGATTAGGAATCGAAATGATTCCCCTAATGAGCTGACTAAGACAATCCCTATTCCAGCTCCTTTCATCGTGCTGGATCCGTCGAAATACATCGTCCATGGTTTCAGACTACATTCGTCCAGATCCATTTCTATTTCTCTAATAGTGCTCAAACATGGGTGATCGGCCAAGAAATCGGCCAAATCTTGATTTTTGACAGCCCTTTGGGGCTCATGCCGTATGTCGAATTCAAAAAGTGACAGCGACCAAAACCCAACTCTTTGATGCAAGATAGGACGAGAAAACATGTACTTTATTATATTAATTCTTGTGATGAAATACACTATGTTCGGCCTAAGGTAGGCTCGTAATTTAGTACATGTGAAATATAGAGCCAAACATAATTTCTCCATTGGAGAATAATTACATTCATAATTCAGCAATTGTCTGCTGATATAATAAATGGCTCTCTCAACATTCATGTCATCATCTTGAGCGATCATCCCAGCTATGGACTGTTCTTCGGTCCAGACGAATTCTTCTTTGTCCTTTAACCTCAATAAGGAGGATAACACTTTTATTTTCCCTGCACAATTGGAGATAAATCGTCTTAAAAAGTTAATTTGCCATAAAAACCTCTGTAACTCTTTCTTATTTCGGGGTGGTATGGCTTCGGTGATCGACCGAGATTTATTGGTGTCAATCTCGATTCCCCGTTGGTGCACCAAAAAACCTAGGAAATTTCCTGCGCACTCCCCGAAAGCACATTTGGCAGGGTTCAATTTTAGTTTGAACTTTCTCATTCGCTCAAAGGCCGTAACTAAATGGCTAAAATGTTTTTCCATGGTCAAAGATTTCACCACTATATCGTCCACATAGACCTCTACAGATTCACCGATCATGTCATGAAAGATCAAATTCATGGCCCGCTGATAAGTGGCACAAGCGTTTTTCAGGCCGAATGGCATCACTACCCATTCATAACACCCTAGAGAGCCTGGGCACCTAAAGTCTGTCTTGTGTATATCATTTTCGGCGATGGAAATCTGATTTTAACCTGAATATCCATCCATAAAAGAGCAGACTTGGTACCCCGCCGTGGAATCCACTAGGGAATCTACTGTCGGCATTGGGTATTGATCTTTTGGTGTTGCTAAGTTTAAATTTCTGAAGTCTATACAGATCCTTGTTTTTCCATTCTTTTTCCTGACTGGAACGATATTTGACAACCATTCCACATATCTGGTCGTCCTAATGAACTTCGCCTCTAAAAGGCGTTTGACTTCTTTCTTTATATCAGACATGACATTGGATGCAAACCTCCGGGGATGATGCTTATGAGGCCTATAGCTTGGCATGATAAGCAACCTATGTTCCACCAACGTCCTATCCAAACTAGGCATCTCATTGTAGTCCCTTGCAAAACAATCTTTGTACTCTCGCAGTAAAAAAATTAGCTTTGCGCGTACCTGGGACTCCAGCTCCTTGCTGACGTAAGTGATGCATCTATCATACTCGCTTCCCAAATTTACCTCGTCCAATGCATCTTGTCCTCTTGAGATATTTGTCTTTCGTCGTCCATTCAGAGCGTATTTTTATTCTTCCATTGATTCACTTCCTTCTATCAAGCAGTCCACTCTACATAGTTCTCTTATCTTGTCTTCCGTCTGATGCGCCAGCAGTTTGCCTCTTAAGGCCGAAATCACGGCCTGTGCTTCGGCCTCATTTTTTCGCTCTGCTACATAGGCCATTAAACTGGCCTTGGAGGCCGCAAGGGCGACTTGCTCCTTATTCTGCTTGTTCTTCATTTAAATTGATGTGCATTGGCTCTCCAAAAACCACTGTGGTTGGTCTCGTCTGTACGACAAATCATTCAGTAATCCCGCGGGGTACAACTCGTCATTTTGAGCCACAATGGTCGGGTTTTCCCCTTCATTTAGAACTCTGTTCGGCCCATAAATCCCTTCATACATGAAGTACTCGGCCGAATTTGTCTCTGCAGTGAAAGGATTGTTGTCGGCATGCACTATCTCCACCTCATCCCTATGGTTCCAGAAAACTAGGCATTGATGAAGGGACGAAGGAATGCATCAGCTGCCGTGTATCCAGTCTCGTCCTAAGAGCATATTGTATGTTGTCGGCTCATCTATGACAAAAAATACTACTATTTTCGTAATACTTCCCACTTGCAAGTCCAACGGAATAAGCCCTTTGGCCGTCGTCGCCCCTCCATTAAAGCCGGTAAGAACCACTTCTGTAGGGAGGAGGTCTTCCTCTGACCTTTCCAAGCGTCCTAGAATCCTAACTGGTATTGCATTAATGGCCGCCCCATTATCAATCAACACTTTGGTGATAGGTATCCCATTAGCCTTTGCTTTCACGTACAGCGGCCGCAGATGCTTTGTCATTTGTGGTGGTGGCTTTTGGAATATCACCTTCCCTGACAGACCTATCTCCATTGCTTGATCGCCCTCATTGTTAGCTTGAGGTGATTTCTCTTCTATGTCCCATCCAGATTGTAGCAACGTGGCTGGTGCACCTTGAGAGACGTTATTGACGGCCAATCTCCATTTTTCGGCCCTGGTGATGGTCCAATTTACCTTAGGTGTCCCATACAAAATGAGGAATGGATATCGTCCCAAATCTTCTCCCAACGTCCTGACTGCAGGATTGCCGGCCTCATACAATTCTTTGAGAAGCCGATTTTGTGAAATTCCCTTTTTCCTTGCTTCGGTTTTGATGTCTATATCTTCTTCTATGTCGGTCATTTCCTCATCTGAAGCCTCCCTATCTGTTATTGAGAGCGCTGCAAATTCGGTTTCGTTGCCCTCAAAGACGTCTTCGCTTGTTCCAGCTTCTCCGCTGTTATCCCCATTGAATTTCATGGGCAATAAGTAATGGTTGGCCACAACCGGTGGCATACCGCCGAACTGAATGACGATAGAAGGTTCTTCGTCGTCTGTTTCGTCCCGCTTTTACCTGTCAAACTTGGTGCGTTCGTCGCCACTCGTCACTGTTTTTTTGCTGTCTTCTGATTTCTTCATGATGTGAGGGCTACGACCCGTGATGGCTTTTGCTTCGCCTTGTTGGCACATCATCCTACCATAGTTTCTCTGATGTCGCCTTAACTGCGTCCTTTTCATTTCATCCACGGGGGAATAATTTCTGCTTGGACGCTGTCCCAACAGTGGCCTTCGGTATGAATGCCATATATTGGGCCGATGAATTTTCGGCCTAAACGTTCTTATATTTTGGACGAAATTTGAATTTTCCCCATAGAATCTTGGGGCGAAGGTTCGTGGCTGCCATGCTGTTGACTCTTTCTCCATGGGCCTTTCACAAGTCTCTTCTAACTCCTTCATCCATTCTATATTGTTCTTGCATCGAATACAAACATTCGGCCGTTCTCCGTGCTCTGAAGGTTCCCTAATCCTCTCTAGAGCGCTTGGATGATGATGGTGCTGTCCTTCGTCTAGAACTAATTTGACCTTCGGCAGATTCATCTTGGCAAGGTCTGGGTTGATCATGTTCAATTCCACCGACTTTGAAAAAGGGTTGTTATCCACTGCCATCTTTTTCTCGAACATAATTCGTCCAGATTCTATGGCATCATGTAAAACATTTCGAAAAACAAGACAATTATTAGTCGTATGAGACCATGCATTGTGCCACTTGCAATATTTTTTACTACCGATTTGTTCGGTTGTTGGCAACGTATGTCGATCGCTCAAACTAATTTGTTTATCTTTGTACAACTGGTTGAATATGGCATCCACTTTAGTGATATCAAAAGAGAAGTTCCTACTCTTTTTATCGTTCTTTTCATTGGCTTGGGGCTCCGCCCACGTCTTACAAATGTAAGGCTTCCCCTTAACCAATTCGGCCAAACATAAGTCGGCCGATTCGACGTCTACTTCACATATCTCATAATCAATGTTTCTATAATACGTCCCCTTACTCGAATTTTTTTTTGCTCATCTTCTCGTAATAACCGTTCATAACGCACCATACTAGTGGTGAGTTTGGGAAGGTCCCAAAACTCGCGATCCTGAAATTTCTTTTTTAGATCGAGATTGAGGCAATCTTGAGCGATTCTCACAAATTCCTTTTCGGGCAGAGGCATGTAACATCGGCCTCGGGCTACCTTAAACCGCTGTAAAAATGTCTCGGCCCACTCTCCGGGCAACTGTCTTAGATTTGCCAAATCGGCCAAGGCTACTTCAGATTCGGCCTTGTAAAATTACGCATGGAACAACTGTTCCATTTGCTGCCAAATTTCTACCTAATTGGCCGGCAGACTGACATACCAGGAGAAAGTTATTCCTGACAATGAGCCGTGAAATAACCTCAATTTATAGAATTCATTGACTTCCCCACACTAAAGGGTAAATCGCCCTATGTGTTCCATGGTAGAAACCTCCCTAGACCTCGTAAATAAGGAAAAATCTGGTATCTTGTAGTTTCGAGGCCACGGATAAGCCATATCGATCCAATCAGGATACTGCTTCCGATATCTTGGCCGAATTGGCCGTATGCCTAGACCGAATTGGTCTTGAAGGATCTCGGTCATTTGTTCCCTTAATATATCGTTGCCATTAAATGGCACGGCTATGGGCGGCGGCTGCGGTCCTCTCGAAAGTGGGACATAATCGTGATTCTGCCCCTGAGAAGCCTAGATGCCTTGAGGCAGCACCACTTCATGTTGTGCCATGCTTGGCCCTTGGTGCATATTTGGCCCTAATTATGGGCCGTTGCTCCCAGGACTTATTCTTCCCCTAAGAACCGTAGGGATGTTGGCCTCTTGCGTAGGAACATTACTAGGGCCAGCCTCCTGACTGCTTTGTGCAGGGAGGGGCGCGGTCCACAGCAGCGCCGTTCCGCCGTTCACACATTTGGCCATTAATTCATTTAACGAGCTTAGATGTTTGGCCATGTTTTCGTAATGTGAGTTGCTAGTTGATACGAATTTGTCTATGACATGTGCATTTTGAAGCCTAACCTGTTCGACAACATCCTGCGTGAATTCACCGAACAACGCGCGTACCGCGTTAGGGCCGAGCTCCCTCATAGGTTCGTATCGACTAGCATCTGCCAGACCCTCGAAATGACCGACTATGGCTGGAACGTGGGGCTGGTTGGTTTGCTCCAGTCCCCCTTCCTCCGCGCTCGAGCCAGTTTGAGCGTTTCTTTTCGGAGGCATCTCCACTATTTACACCAATTCTCCCATTGTGGTCGCCAAAAACTATTTGCGCGATTTTTGTGCGCGAAGAAGAAAGAGAAACATGTAAGGTTCAAACCTCCTGAGACAAAGTCCCAGCAATGGGTGTTTGATTAAGTGAATAAGCCTCCAAGGGGTGCAAGCACACAAATTACAGTCCTAGAAGTTACAGAAACTAAAAGATAAAAAAAATGCTCGTTTGAGTCTTCATTTGATTGTCTTTTTCTCTCTGTCCGAGTGAGCTTTTATAGTGAAACTTGTAAAATGCTTGGGCGATCCCAGTATCTTCCTGCAGCTGCTGGATCGTGCCTGTAACCGTTGGGCTGTGCGTCTCAACTGCTTGATCGTGGGTCGAGCTTTTATAGTGAACTTGTGAACCGCTTGGGTGGTCCCAGTATCTCTCTGCAGCTGACGGATCATGCATGTAACCGTTGAGTTGCGTGTCTCAACTGCTCGGTTGTGGAGGGAAAATCGTCCAACTGTTGCGATTGTGGAAGCAACTGCATCATGCATTTTCGTCCTAACCGCTACTTCGGTGGTCTCGACTCTTCGTCGTTCTTCGCTCTATCGTCCTTCCTCCCTTCGTTCTTTCCTTCGTCTTAGGGCGATTTCGTTCTAGGGTGACATTATTTCCTTTGTCAACAGTTGCGAATCCCCTTTAATGGATACGTGGGTTACTCCATGTTGAGGAGTATCTCCAACCCAAGTATCAAGGCTTCGTATTCGGCCTGGTTATCAGTGCAATATTCGTTCAACTTGATTAGGAACCGAAATGATTCCCCTAATGGGCTGACTAAGACAATCCATATTCTAGCTCCTTTCATCGTGCTGGATCCGTCGAAATACATCGTCTATGGAAATTACAAAGGCTATTTAGTTATGATGGTTGCTTAAAAACTTAAAACCGGTCCAAGAGCACATTAATGTGTAGTTAGATATTTAAGGGATAATAGTACTACTCTAAGGAGTTCATGGTCACGTAGGCCCAAACTGAAAAATGAATATGTTAATGGATCATCCACGGCTAGTCCAAGACCTCGAGAGGCCCAATTGGGCACAAAAATAAAAGTAAGTGGTGCTACCAAAATTCCTACACTTGGAAACCGAACCGCCAAATCATTAATTTCAGACTTAAACGGAGCAAGTAAAATATCCGGCTGTCCCAGGCTCTTACAAGGAACACACTCCCTAGATTCGAACCCAGGACCTTAAGGTGAGATCTTGAACCCTACACCACCAAGTCATACCCCTTAAGGACTCCTACACTATTCTCACTACAACAAAATTGACTTTTAGTGGCGAAAATTTTCGCCACTAAAAGCTATTATTTCGCCACAAAAACTATTAGTGGCGAAATATAATTTCTCCACTAAAAGTGCAACACAAAATATATTAGTGGCGAAAATTTAATTCACCACTAAAAGTATATTTTTTTCGCCATTGAAGGTTCATTTTTAGTGGCGAAAATTTCGCCACTAAAAGTCATTTTTTCGCCACTGAATGTCATTTTTAGTGGCGATTATTTCTCCACTAAAAAAAGACCTTCAGTGGCAAAAAAAAAATTGGACTTTTAGTGGCGAAATTTTCGCCACTAAAAGTGCAGTCTGAGTACATTTTGGTCAAATTATGCAAAAAAAACTGTTTGCACTGTATGATATTTTGTATTGTAAAATGATACAAAACATAAATTTTAATACATTAATATATGTAAATAGAATTTTATATTTATAAGCAAAAAAACATATTATGTTCCAACATGAAAACAACAAATGATCAACTAGTTATAATTCGAAAATCAAAAGCTATTGTTTTCGTCTCACATCTAAATTTACATTCTATATTCAAACTACAAAAAAGATTTTGAATATATGGTGAAACGAAATCATTCATCGAATGAACTAGCTTCTCATTTATCCACTACTTTTTCAACCAGCAAAATATTTATCTGCATTTGTATGAAAACAATTATATCAGTATATATTAATAGATAAACAAAAACTAATAATATGTAAAAAAAAAACAAAAAAAAAAATTAATGATAGATTGATTATATAGCAAACTACATATAACATAAAACATTATTATACCGCAAATAAAAGATGAGTTTTGTAAAATAAATTGGCTACTCAATGAGAACAGCTAGAGAAATGCAAATGAAAAGTAAACTACAACATATAACGAACTAAATATGGAACAAATTAACAACTAATGCAGCAAAATGATCTTCCCTAAATAAATTTGGAAAAAAATACCAAAGCAAGTACAACAAATTTCTCCTAAAATTAAAATGAAGTACCTGTGAAACCACCATAACTTTCATAACTAATACTAGTGACCAAATCACTTGAACCATAGCCACCATAAGCATGCCCACGTCCATGACTTTTGCTATCTGTACTTTCATAATTTAAGGCGTCTGAACCATTTTCTGCCACATGAATGTATGGCAAAACAGGAACAAATGTAGAAACGACACCCTCCCTATCGAAAAGATTTGCTATTAACCGCGTCCTTACTTGTACAATAGCATCCTTGGCAAGATCAAGGTCTCCAGAAATCTGATTATTAAAGAATAACGATGTTTATATTAGATAAAGCAAAAATATAACTATACAGGGCAACAATTAAGAATACATATGTATAGCTTTAATATAGTCTTTACCTGCACCATCTCGTCATATTCAGATGCAATTTTTGGAAGGCTGTTCTTAGGAAGTATACGGATATTAGCTTGGGTCAATCTCCTCATCTCAGAATTCGCCACTAAAAGTAAATTTTTAGTGGCGAAAATTGGATTTTGTCACTAAAAGTCCACTAAATTTTCACCAAAAAAAATCATTTTTCTTGTAGTGTCTCTTAAAACTCATTTCATATTTGCATTCAGGGACGACGTCAGAAGTGGATTTTGTTGGATAATTATGACCCATAACATCACTATTTTTTAAAGAACATGGTGTTCTTGTACAAAATTAACTATGTGACAAATGAAATTTCTCTTTTATCATTTGTAATTGGATTACCTGGATATATAAATGATAAAAGTCCATATGATTAGTACCAGATTAATAAGATATGAGACAATATTAATCCACGTAAGGTTTAATCATTAAATATCCCTAGTCGTAGTATTATCGAGACTGGACATCGATAATGTGGAATAGGCTAATATTACACTTGTGCGCGTTATGGAAGCTTAACGGCATAGTTCTCATATATTTGGGTATTGGATACTCATGCAAGTGTGATAGGAGGTTCTGTTTGCCGATGGTACGGGAACAGCTTCGCCCTGGATAGACCTATCGGAATCCCATTGGTAGTATAACTATGTGTCTATGGGAATCTGAATCAGGGTAGGTGTATATGGTCTTAACTTGAGACTTGCATCGCTAATACTTGCGACAATCGGTATATTTTGATTTTGGTCGTCCGAGGCTTTAACAGGTTCTGTGTACGCCTCTTCTGGGTATACTGATAATCGTAGTGTATTGGGTGTGATGTCAAGATGGAAGTATCACTTCAGTCATATGAAAATGATGATCACGCAGGGATACAAAACTGGTATTCTATAGTGCTATAGCTATCGGGAAAGTATGACTAGGTTATGACTTTCCGATTATAAATAGACTAGTTGCTAGTGATCCGATATATGCTTCGTACGAGGCAGACACAACTCCAGCCGCAGGCCTAGCATGTGATATCCGATACTGGATCGTAATATGCAATACTATGTATACTACGCCTGATATAGATTATATATTCCTTAAAAGAATATTTCTGGAGAATTGGGTAGGCACAATGTTTTGCTAGAAGTCAACATGTCTTGTAAATCGATAAGAATGTGGTACCGGGTACGCACGTATTCAGATAGTCCAATGACCGTATTTACTGCCAACATATCCAGGGATCTCTTGGGTCGCCTCCCAAAGATTCACCGATGACATTTGACTCGAACATAATTAATATGAGATTAATAAAGAGAGAGAGAAAATTAATCTGAGATTAATTGCGGCAAGAATTTATCTGGGATAAAATTCGGATGGAAGAGAGAGAACGATTAATTTTGAATTAATCGATTAAATAATATATTAGATATATTAATTAAAATTAGATTTCAAAGTGGAATTAAAATTGGATTTTAATTCGGGCAAACGAATTAATTTAGAATTAATTCGCAAGTGACTTTCGTAATAATTTTGCTAGGCATTATTATTTAATTAAATTAGATTTAATTACGTCGCAACGGAAAATTCGTTTATTCAGAATTAAACGAACCCGGGCCCGAGCGAAGTTGCGTGTTAAGTTAGCTGACTTAAATTTGGAATTTAAAAGTGGTGGGACCCACTTCACTTACATCATTTGTTTGACTAATGATGGAAGTAGTTAGGCTTGATTTTGGATTTGATTTGTTGAGTGTAAAGCTTGGATTGCTTTTACAACACACTAACCAAATCCAACACACAACCTAAATATAAAAAGGCTAGTTGACTTTGGAAGTGTAACTTGTTACTATTCACATAACTCACTTTCTCCGTATTCCTCATGAAGCCGTGAGCTTCTCTTCTCTCAAATGGGTTTTTGTTCCAAAAATTCAAGTATGCTAGCACATTAAGGAGTGAAACAAGGTGATAGGGAGACTCACCCAAGTGTTGGAAACACTAAAAGAGGGCTTGGAGCTTCCATCTACAAGAAAAAAGTTTTGAAACTTCTCATCCAAATCAATGTAAGTATTCCGCAACTTTCTTGATTAGTTCACACAATAATCACGCTTACAGATCCCTGGCATGTCTGGGACACTAACAATGGTATCAGAGTGAGATCTAAGCTTGATTTGGATTCTAGGGTTTATAAACTTTAATTTGGGATTTTATGCTTGGAGTATGTATTTTCCTAAATTGGTTGTTTGGTTGTGGTTGGATGATGATGAATTGGATTTTTGCATCTTAGAATTTAAGAAAAATTGATTGGATTAATTTTCCCCAAAATTCACACCTTGGCCGAATGGTACCCTTGATGTAGCTCATGGTGATTTTTTGAATTTTAACAATTGGATATGTTAAATGGCATGAAATGAATCTTAGATGTTGAATGTTTATTTAATTGGATTGAAATCAAATTAGATGCTATTTTGTTGCCATTGTCGTGAGATATGAAGCATGTTGGAAAGATTGATTTTGATTAATTTGTGTTTGACATAAATTAGATGTTAAACATGATTAATTAGATTAATTAGTGTTTTGGAAATACTAGATTAATTAATTAATTGTGTTAATTACACTTGAAATGGATTAATATGTAATTTGGAATGATATATTAATCTAATTTGTTGTATTTAGGCTAACGGGCTTGGTTAGGCCAAATTTTGGTCTTGGATCATATTTGGGCCTAAACCATTTCCATAAAGTCCAAAAATATGACATTAGGCCTTTAATAATTTAATTGGGCCAAATGGGCCTAAATTGATTTTATGGCATAGGGTGATTCCTAACTTGGGCATTGGCATTTTAGGTTTGATCCATAATGGCCAAAGCCTATGCCTAAAGAATCAATTTTAAGCCCATTGGACTTTAATTGAATAGTATTGGATGCTAATTGGGCCTTTGAGACCCAATTGGATTGAATTTGGAATCCAAGTACTTAAAGGCACTATTGAATGTGTAATTGTTTAATTTGGAATTAAACATGAATTAATATTGGATACAATTTAAATTGGATTTGAAATTGTAGTTCGATATAATTCAAGAATACGTATTTTGAGTATTTATTCTTAAACGAGTTGTGTTGGGTTTTCTAGGTAAAACCAAGATCAAATTAAGCATTTAAACGTGTGAATACATCAAAGTAAGGAAATACTCACTTTGATCGGCTTTTGCGATGCGAAGACAACAAAAAATTCTGCTCCAAGCTTTTCCCTTGAGACTCTCGGCCAAGCTCCTTGGTTGTCCTCCTTGTGTTCTTCAAGCTCCAAGCTTTATGAATGATAATTCCATGCTCATAGATGGGTTTCCCTATCACCTTTGAATGACCCTTTAATGTGCTAGCAATGGAGAAAATTGCAACAAAATTCCCCTTTTACTTCTCCTTGTTGCTATCGGCATTTGAAGAAATATAGAGAGAAAAATGGCTTCCAAGCCGCGTGAGGGAGAGAGAGAGAGAGGGGAAGGAAGATGAAGTTGTGTTTTTGGATTTCAAAAATCTAATACAACTTACCACTTTCCAAAATGGTACAAGACATTTAAGTCTTTCAACAACTCCCATCAATCACAAAAGTGACATGCATCTCATCACTCAAAGTTGATGTGACTTCCATAACAAGAATGACTAATGATGTGACACGTGATGTGACTTGTGGGCCCTACTTGATTCAAAATACGAGCGTTCCCGCAAACACTCCCGGGCTCAGATTCGCTAATTCCGAATTAACGAATTTTCCGTTGAGACATAATTAAATCAAATTTAATTAAATAATTATGCATATCAAAATTACTATTCACGTCGCTAACGAATTAATTCTAAATTAACTCGTTTGCCCGAATTAAAATCCAATTTTAATTCCTTGTAGAAATCTAATTTCGTTTAATATATCGAATATATTATTTTACCGATTAATTCCAAATTAATCGTTCTCTCTCTTTAAATAGAATTTTATCCCAGATAAAATATCTCCGCAATTAATCCTAGATTAATTTTCTCTCTCTTATAACTAATCGCAGAATAATTATGTGCGAGTCATACATTATCGATGAATCTTCGGAAAGCGACCCATGAGATCCTTGGATATGTTGGCTGTAAATTCGATCATCGGACTATCCGAACACGTACGTACCTAGTACTACGTTTTTACCGATTTACAAGACATGGTTGGCTTCTAGAAAAGCACCGTGCCTACCCAATTCTCCAGAAATATTCTTAAAGGAATATGTAATCTGTATCAGGCATAGTATATGTAGTATTGCGTATTGCGATCCAGTATCAGATGTCACGTGCTAGGCCTGGGGCTGGAATTGTGTCTCCCCCGTACGAAGAACATATTGGATCTCTGGTAACTAGTCTCTATAATCAGATAAACATGATCTAGTCATATTATCTCGATAGCTGGAGCATACAAGAGTACCGATTCCTTATCCTACGTGACCATCATCTCCATATGACTGAAGTGATACTTCCATCTTGACATCACACCCAATACACTACGATTCTCAATATACCCAGAAGAGGCCTACACAGAACCTGTTAAAGCCCTGAACAACCAAAACCAAAGTATATTGATTGTCGCAAGTATTAGCGATGCAGGTCTCTGGTTAAGACCAAATACACCTACCCTGATTCGGACTTCCATAGACACATAGTCATACTACCAATGGAATTCCGAGGGGTATATCCAGAGGGAAGCTGTTTCCGTACCATCGGTAAACACGACCTCCTATTACACTTGCATGAGTATCCAATACCCAAATATATGAGAACTATGTCGTTATGCTCTCATAACACGCACAAGTACAATACTAGTCTATTCCGCATTATCAATGTCCAATCTCGATAATACTACGACTAGGGATGTTTAATGATTAAACCTTATTGGATTAATACTGTCTCATATATTATTAATCTAGAACTAATCTTATGGACTTTTATCATTTATATATCCTGGTAATCCAATTACAAATGATAAAAGATCAATTTCCTTTGTCACATAGTTAATTTGTACAACAACACCATGTTCTGTACAAATAGTGAAGCTATGGGTCATAATTGTCTAACAATCTCCCACTTGGCCTATAGCCAATCACTCAAGTGTCCTACACTTAAACTATGTACGGTTCGCTCAAACTTCTGCTGAGAAACAGCTTTCGTCAGCGGATGTGCAAAGTTATCATCTGATGCGATTTATTCGATCATCACATCGCCACGATGTATGATCCGAACGAATCAGACGAATAGTTGAAGTATATGCTTGGATCGTTGATGAGACCATTAATTCTTTAGCCTGTGCTGTAGCCTAACTCAGCTACTAACAGAACTACACCTAATCTTATTAGGATTATATAGATCCAAAGTGCTTCTATTGCTGCCTCAACTGCAGCAATATTTCGCTATTGTTTTTTATTCGGTAATAATATCTTGCTTGGAAGATTTCTAGCTCACTGTTCCGTTATTCAAACTATATAGTACCTTTATTACGACTTATATTCGTTATTGTCGGTATGGAAACTTGCAATGGTGAACCCAGTCACTTCAAGTTCTCATTCTCCATAGCTCAAGAAAGAATCCTTAGTTCATCTAAGATACTTAAGGATGTTCTTAACATCAATGCAGTGACTATCACTTGTATTGGCCTGATTGTGACTCCATATGCTCAAAGCATAAGAGACATCAGGTCACATACATTTCTTTGAATGTACGAGTCCTCATCTATACCCGTAGATCCTTATTCTTAGAATAAAGGTTGTCTCTGCCAAGTATTCTATGGAGAGTTTTCATGAAAGCTAAGCTTTCACCGATTGTACTATGGGAATGTCATTTCCAAGAAATGATATATCATCATTATTTAGGACAATCACTGTCAGTACGCTCCCACTAACCTCCTTATATACACAAGAATCATTTTCGTTTTGAATTGAATCATATACCATTATGATTACATCAAAACGATAGTTCTAAGAACACAATGCTTGCTTCAATCCATAAATGGATCGATTTAACTTGCAAACCTTGTTTGCTTGTTTTGGTACGACAAAACCGTCAGGATGCTATAAACATCCTCCAAAAGGTTTCCATTTAAGGAAAGCGATTTTGACATTCAGCTGCCATATTTCATAAATGAAACATGCAGTATTAGCAAGCATTATCCAAATGGATTTAACCATGGCAACGAGTAAAAGGTTTCATCGTAATTGACACAATGTTGATAACGATACCTTTTTCGCTACAAGCCTAGCTTAGTACGTTGGTATGTTGCCACCCATGTATGTCTTCC
The DNA here is from genome assembly GCA_019454045.1 of Zanthoxylum bungeanum. NCBI lineage: Eukaryota > Viridiplantae > Streptophyta > Magnoliopsida > Sapindales > Rutaceae > Zanthoxylum > Zanthoxylum bungeanum. Next base: position 90,560 of record SKCR01023678.1, read on the forward strand.
TTGAAGACTTATATAGTACCAATAGGCACAATGCCTTCCGGTACATCAACCAGTGTCCAAACTTGGTTGGTATACATGGAATCCATTTCGGACATCATGGCACTTTGCTATAATAGGGAGTCGATACCTTTATCACTTCCTCATACGTAGCCAGTTCGTATTCCTCAATAAGATTGACATCTTCATGAGGTGAGATCAGAAACCCATACCTCCCAGGTTATTTTCTGGCTCTCTCCAACTTACGCGGTTCTTGTGTATTTGAAGATTATTGGTACAGTTTCATCCCTGATGAAATGTTTGTGTTCCATTAAGGAATCAGTGCCTTGAACAGTATTACTCCGATTTTCATCGAGTTTTACTTTCCTTCCACTTACCACTGCATATAGGTATTCCTCTTAGGAAAACCGTATGGCGAGCAACAATTAAATTATTCTCTTTAGAGTTGTATAAGTACTATACTTTGGTTACCCTAGGATAACCTACAATTTAGGCACTTATCCAATTTGGGTTCTGTTTGGAATCATCCAAACATATGCCTAGCATACCCAAATATTCAGGAATGAGAAAACCCAGTTTCTTTCCCGTTCATATCTAATATGAAGTCTGTCTAACAGATTTTTATGGAACCTTATTCAAAATAAGTATTACACTGTTTAATGCGTATCCCTAGAAGGAAAATGGTAGCTCAGAGCGACTCCTAATTAACCTTACTATGTCCAACAAGGTTCGGTTTCTTAGTTCGGACACACCGTCAGATTGAGGTGTTCCGTGAAGAGTCCACATTGAAAGAATACTATACACTTTCAAGTAATTGAGAAATTTATTGTTTCAGTATTTTCCACCATGGTCTAACCGTGACGGTTTAATACTTTAGCCGATCTATCTATCTACTTCGTGTCGAAACTCTTTGAATTTATCAAAAGTTTCCGATTCGTGTTTCAAAAGAAACACATAACCATAACGCGATGCCACATCTGTAAAGGTTACAAAGTATTTTATCCACCTCTAGCCTAGCTAGATATGGGCCCACTTACGTCACTATGAACGAGGGCTAACAGATCGGTGGCACTTGTACTTTTACCAAGTAAAATGTGTTTTATGCAATTTGCCTAATAAACTAGATTCATAGACATCATTTAAATAGAATCAAATCTGTCATAGTACCCACTCTTCGAAAGTGTGGATATACGAGTCTTGTTAATGTGTCCTAGACAACAATGCCACAAATAAGTCTCATCTGATCAAATCAGTTTGAGCTATTTGTTTTTCAGTTATATGTTTGAGATTTATTTATATTCAAAATATAAATATTGTTATTCACATCTAATATGTTTATCTCAATATCATCTTTATAAAATAAAACACTTTAGTGTTGTAGAATATAAAGGTATACCCGTAACGAGTTATACTCTGATATAGAGATAATGTTTCTAGTCAAACTAGGTACATAATAACTGTTTCCTAATTTAAGTACATACCCGAAGGGTAGTTCCTAAACTTAGGTTTCTACGGTTAAAACAACGACTCTCGTCCCGTTTATGATTCGCAGATAAATCTTAAATGAAGTCAATATCCTGCTAATCAGCAGATTTCGTACATCAGTACATATCTTTATGTATCACTGCTAGTTTCAAATTCTAGTAGTGAACATGTTTATGAAAAACATGCTTGAAGCCGGAGCCTTGCCTCGTCTTCACTTCCTTCATGTATGCCTTGTCCATACGGCAGTCACGCATCCAGTGACCCCGTTTGCCACAGTTTAGGCAGACATCTTGGGATATGTCATTTGTCTTTCTAGAAGACTGTGATGATTTTGCCTTTATCAATTTTAGAAGCTCTGGCTCTGCCTCATTGAGCATAGCCTTCAACTCTCCAAGAGTTTACTCTCGGTTCATAATGAACCTGCCCCAGCTTTCGGGTAGAGACTATAAGATCAAATCTTTGGCAGTCTCGGCCATGTTGGTAATGCCCAGCTAACCTAGCTGATTGATGTCAGCAATCATCTGTGACACCTAGTGCTCAACAGATGTACCCTCTGACATACACGAGCTAAAGAGCTTCTTATGCCATTTGTACTTCTAAGATCTAAGAATAGATCTATGAAGATCTTTAATTTTATCATCATGGTACAAGGATCTAATCCTTAATTTTGACAACAAAATTAAAGTGTCATTACTGTTGGTAAAATCTACGGTCCCGAGGATTGATTATCAAGCAAGAAACATACATGCGAATACACGAAGAAGTTGTGGAATACTTACATCGATCGGTTGAGGTGATGCGTCGAAGAACAAAACTTTTTATGCCCTTTGAAGATCCTCCAAGGCTCACGGCAGTCACTATTTTTGGTCTCCAAAAATTCGGCCATGGATCATCTTCCAAGCTCCAAGCTTTCGTGATGTGATTCTATGCTCACGGGTGCGGTTCCCTATCACCTTCGCAAGACTATTGTGTGCTAGCACTTTGGTAATTTTGCCACAAAATCACCATGGAACTTCTCCTTGTTCTCACTATTTTGCTGAAAAACAGAAGAAAAACAGCCCCTTTTGGGCGCGAGAGAGGGAGGAAGAAAGAGAAGAGAGAATGTATTGGTAGTTGGCAAAAAGTGTATCTAATACACTTATGAATTTCCAAAATTCATTTTCCTTATTTTTACTTTCCAAAAGTCAAAGCATTAAAGCTTTGCCAACAACTACCATCAATCAATCAATCAATCAAATTGTCACATCACTCAAAGTGACATGTGATTTGACGCTTGATGTGACTAATGATTTGACGCTTGATGTGACTTGCGGGCCACACTTGAATTCGAAATGCGAGTGCGCTCGCAAACACTATCGGGCTCGGGTTCGCTAATTCTAAATTAACGAATTTTCCGTTGCGACCTAATTAAATAATTATGCCTAGCAAAATCACTATTCACGTCGCTAACGAATTAATTCTAAATTAACTCGTTCGCCCGAATTAAAATCCAATATTAATTTCGCGTCGAAATCCAATTTTGTATAATATATCGAATATATTATTTTATCGATTAATTCCAAATTAATCGTTCTCTCTCTTTAAATGATATTTTATCCCAGATAAAATATCTCCGTAATTAATCCCAGATTAATTTTCTCTCTCATTTAATTAATCCTAGATTAATAAAGTGCGAGTCATACGTCATCGGCGAATCTTCGGGAAGCGACCCCAAGAGATCCCCGGATATGTTGGCAGTAAATTCGGTCGTCGGACTATCCGAACACGTACGTACCTAGTACTACGCTTTTACCAATTTACAAGACAAGGTTGGCTTCTAGCAAAGCGCCATGCTGGTGTGATATTTTTATATCGTACCGCAAGTGTACGGTGTCAAGTTTTGGTATAAATGAGTTTAGAGTGTCCAACCCACAGGGATTGCGTTAACTCATACTAAGTACTACAATTGATAATCCTAACTTTATTTAGACAATATTTAACAAAGATTTAATTATATAAATAAAATATAAAAATAATAAAATTGGAGGAACTAATACGATAGAGATTCTGGATCCTGATTTCACCTAACTGTCATCTATGTAATTGTTATGCCAATTAATATTTGTTCACTTATATTGTTTATAAGTCAAGACTCCCAAAATATTCACTCCCTCTCTCGAGTGCCGAGTGAAAATATCATCAACTATAGACTTCGATATCTCTATAAAAATCCAATAGTTAACAACTCATTACGATTTGTGATTCTATATTAACGACTTCAAAGGACTACAGATTCTCTCGAACTCTATAAAATCCTAGGTCATATTCTCTAGATCTATTCAAAATCCCCACTCTCGAGTGATAGATTCTAAACTTTCATCATCTCAAATTGGGCCAGCAATCAAGAAGCATTAAACTCAAAAGAATATAAATAAATTAATAAAACTTCGTAACAAAATTGATAAACAAAATACAAGGTTCAAGCATCGATTACACATTCTCCAGAATTAAGGAGTTAATTCATGATAAAAGATAAAATCAATGATAAAAAATACATGAATCTAATGGAAATCATTAGAGTTCTAAGAAAGAAACAAGAAGATAAAACCCGAATTGAATCTCTTCCTCTCCGGATATTACAGCCTTTATCTCCTCTAGTCGCTCTTCAATCCTCTCCTTGGATCTCTAAAATTATTTATTTATGTGTTTTGTGCTCTGTATTAGCCTCCCCCTCTAGTTTTGGACGAACTGATATATTTATAGTAGAGACTGAGAGTCATAATACATGTTAAAAACCCTAAAAATCACTTTCCTGGCTTGCGCAGGTTTTCTTCCGCAGGGGGCGCTGCGGCGCTAAACAGTGGGCGTTGTGGCGCCCAACTCTCTGGAAAATGTATGTAAATGACTTGATCTCCTCGAGTAGATGCAAATCGATATATTATAGGTCTCGTAACGCTTTCTAGATCAAAAGTTATAGCCTTTTTAATTTCAGTGCACAGCTGATACTAGTTTTTACTGCTTCTTGAGTCTGATGCTCCCAATAGGTCCCAAAACACACGTATTTGCTCCATTATCGATGTTCTAATGCTTCCTAAAAATAAGACATAAAATAAACTATAAAATATATTAAATGGCTCGAAACATAACAAAATAATAGGCTAAGGATGTCGGAATAAGTGGGTATAAACCACACTTATCAAACACCCCCAAACTTAAGGTTTTCCTAGTCCCGAGCAAAAGATAAAATAAAAACTAAATTTAAATTAACAAATAAAAAATTACTAAACTAACTAAGCCAGTTTCGTAGGGATCACGATTACATTTAGCGTATGCAACAAGCCTTTAAACCCCTAGGCGGCCCTAGTGGACGAGTTATAGTCTCGTGAGGGCTTATAGCGACGACACCCACAAACGTCATTCACACACAATCTTGCAAAAAATATAAAAAATAATAAAAGATAGTCCCGATAGTTGCACATAAAATTTTCCTCAAAGAAAACTTATAAATGAAATTAGAGAACCTTCAAAGTACGCAATTGCAACTGAATCCAAATTCTTGAATAAATTATCTAAGCTAGACTCACGGTGTGTGTGTGTTTAAAGGTTCGGTCACAGTTTGACTCCTAAGTAGGCCAACTCAATGATTTCGTTTAAAAATTAGAATCGATGGGTCAAACCAACCTAGATATCTCAATTATGCTCTATAATTGCTTTATTTCATGCTCAGTATGGTATGATTTTTCTTTTCTTTTCTTGTCTATTTTTGCTTTTCTTTTTTTGCACTTTTTTTTTCAACTCACCTACCCTTTAAGGTAGCATTTCTCCTCATGGTGGTCCTAATACTCGCCAATGGATAGCTTCACGCTTATCGGTTATAGGTGGTTTATTTTCTTTCTTTAGAGACATTTTTCTTTTTAGCTATACCATACTTCATAACACTAGCAAATCAAGATAGATATCTAAGCAAACGTTCATTCAACGACATGCAATTTCTTCAACTAGTCACCTTGTCAACTACTTAAGTTTTACTGCTAAAAACCTGTTTTTAAGTGCTTACGAGTCTAACATAGATCAGTTATTCAAGGCATCAGATAAAAGTAAATCGGACACTTATCGTTTCTAAAATTTCTCTCATAAACAAACAATATCATCACAAGATTTATGCGTTACTATTAAAGACTAAAACAAATTTTTTTTTTCAATAAATTTAAACAACTAAATAGCAAGTAAACAACATACACACACCCCCAAACTTAAAATTTGCATTTTCCTCAATGTAAGATAAATATCAAGAGCAAGAGTGAGGAACAACACTACCGTGCATAGAGTTGATCAGACTCTTGCTGGTTAGAATTTGGTTGCGTGGGCGTTGTGTGTCTCGTGCTACCTGCATAAATAACATGCAATTTAATAAATAGCACACAATAAAAAAATAAAAAATAAAAAGAAAGAAAACAATTATAAAATAAATGCAAGGGTTGCCTCCCCGTTAGCGCTAAGTTTAACGTCTTCAGCCAGACACAACCACCCAAATGGTTATGGTGGCTTAAACGTAGTGAACCAGATAATCTCATCTACTTTCTTCTTTGGTATCCACCGGTTCTTATGACATGAAAAAGACAACTTGGCAAGCTTTGGTAATTTATCCATAGATCATCCCCCAGGATATGTAGATTGTCCCATAGTTGGAAATTCTGGACTACACATTCGGCAAAATTGGCTCGGCCTCTTTTTTAACCTTGCAGGGATCATCTCCAAGTGAGCACTGGCCTTTCTTTTCCTTTTTTTACGGCGCTTTGGGAGTGGTTTCAAGTTTAGTTGCGGAGAATCTTCCTTTATGCATGACTGCACTATGCTCGTATGTTATTGAAATACTGACTCACTCTGCGTGTTTGCAACTCCCTTCACTACTATATCTACCCGGTGACATTCTGCATCACCTTGAGAACTCGGGATGGCTCTGAAAACACAAAAGGCGACTTCTTCATCTTGACCTCTCATTATCAATTCACCTTTGTTCTCTTCTTCTGTTACTGTTTCCTTCTGAAATACCATTTTATTTTCTTTACTGCCTAAGTCCTGAGAGGTTTCTTTAAACTCTTTTCCACTCCTACAGGTTATGATTTGACATTGCTCATTGGGGTTGACTTCAATATCACTCGGAAACACCCATGTCTGTTGATTGGCCATGGAAGAAACAAACAAACCAATTTGCGCTTCTAAGGATTTCATATTTTCCTCTATACTGCCCATTCGTGTTTCGATATTATCCAGCATTGACTCATTCTTCTCAAACCTCTTTGAAGCTGTAGCAACAAACGTGCTCATGAGGTCTTCTAAGGACGGTTTCTGCTCAATTCTTGGATAATTGAAGCCATGAGGAGGTTGCAAAATGTTTTCCATATCAGCATATGAAAAATTCGGATGATAATAATTGGGCATAGGACTGCCTCTATAGTTGTTGAAGTTCCGATTGTTCACATATTGTACTTGTTCAAATCCTGCTCCTCTGTTGGGTAAAACCATTCCATTAGTAAAAACAGCTTCAATAGACGACTGGCTCATTTGATTTATCAATACGTCTAGATGAGTCGTGAGGGACGATACTTGAGCTATTAGTGCACCAATAGAATCTACCATTGATTCTTTTCAAATTCACCTCATAAGAAAAAAAAATATAAAAAAAAAAATAAAATAAAACAAAATAAAACAAAATAAAATAAAATAAAATAAAATATAAGAAATAAAAAATAAAACTTAAGACGAAAATAAAGAAAATAAAGAAAATAAAATAAAAATAAAATTCTAAATTAAAGCTAAGATTACTTGGTAGTAGTATTAATGTGAATTAAACAAACAATCCCCGGCAACGGCGCCAAAAACTTGGTGTGATATTTTTATATAGTACCGCAAGTGTACGGTGTCAAGTTTTAGTATAAATGAGTTTAGAGTGTTGAACCCACAGGGATTGCGTTAACTCATACTAAGTACTACAATTGATAATCCTAACTTTATTTAGACAATATTTAACAAAGATTTAATTATATAAATAAAATATAAAAATAATAAAATTGGAGGAACTAATACGATAGAGATTCTGGATCCTGATTTCACCTAACTGTCATCTATGTAATTGTTATGCCAATTAATCTTTGTTCAGTTATATTGTTTATAAGTCAAGACTCCCAAAATATTCACTCCCTCTCTCGAGTGCCGAGTGAAAATATCATCAACTATAGACTTCGATATCTCTATAAAAATCCAATAGTTAACAACTCATTACGATTTGTGATTCAATATTAATGACTTCAAAGGACTACAGATTCTCTCGAACTCTATAAAATCCTAGGTCATATTCTCTAGATCTATTCAAAATCCTCTCTCTCGAGTGATAGATTCTAAACATTCATCATCTCAAATTGTGGCCAGCAATCAAGAAGCATTAAACTCAAAAGAATATAAATAAATTAATAAAACTTCATAACAAAATTGATAAACAAAATACATGGTTCAAGCATCGATTACACCATTCTCCAGAATTAAGGAGTTAATTCATGATAAAAGATAAAATCAATGATAAAAAATTCATGAATCTAATGGAAATCATTAGAGTTCTAAGAAAGAAACAAGAAGATAAAACCCGAATTGAATCTCTTACTCTCCGGATATTACAGCCTTTATCTCCTCTTGTCGCTCTTCAATCCTCTCCTTGGATCTCTAAAATTATTTATTTTTTTGTTTTGTGCTCTTTATTAGCCTCCCCTCTAGTTTTGGACGAACTGATATTTTTATAGTAGAGCCTGAGAGTCATAATACATGTTAAAAACCCTAAAAATCACTTTCCTGACTTGCGCAGGTGGCGCTGCAGCGCTGAACAGTGGGTGCCGCGGCGCCCAACTCTCTGGAAAATGTATGTAAATGACTAGATCTCCTCGAGTAGATGCAAATCGATATATTATGGGTCTCGTAACTCTCTCTAGATCAAAAGTTATAGCCTTTTTAATTTCAGTGCGCAGCTGATGCTGGTTTTTACTGCTTCTTGAGTCCGATGCTCCCAATAGGTCCCGAAACACACATATTTGCTCCATTATCGATGTTCTAATGCTTCCTACAAATAAGACATAAAATAAACTATAAAATACATTAAATGGCTCGAAACATAACAAAATAATAGGCTAAGGATGTCGGAATAAGTGGGTATAAACCAAACTTATCACATGCCTCCCAATTCTCCAGAAATATCCTTACAGGAATATGTGATCTATATCAGGCGTAGTATACGTAGTATTGCGTAATTCGATCCAGTATCGGATGTCACCTGCAAGGCCTGGGGCTGGAATTGTGTATGCCCCGTACGAAGCACATATCATATCTCTGGTAACTAGTCTCTATAATCAGATAATCATGACCTAGTCATATTATCCCGATGACTGCAGTACATAAGAGAACCAGTTCCGTATCCTACGTGACCATCTTCTCCACTATGAATGGAGTGATACTTCCATCTCGACATCACACCCAATACACTACGTTTCTCAATACCCAGAAGAGGCGTACACAGAACCTGTTAAAGCCCTGGACGACCAAAACCAAAGTATATTGATTGTCGCAAGTATTAACGGTGCAAGTCTCAGGTTAAGACCAAATACACCTACCCTGATTCGGACTTCCATAGACACATAGTCATACTACCAATGGAATTCCGAGGGGTCTATCCAGAGCGAAGCTGTTTTCCGTACAATCGGTAAAACACAACCTCCTACTACACTTGCATGAGTATCTTATACCCAAATATATGAGAACTATGATGTTATGCCCTCACAACGCGCACAAGTGTAATACTAGTCTTTTACGCATTATCAATGTCCAATCTCGATAATACTCTGACTAGGGATATTTAATAATTAAACCTTCGTGGATTGATACTGTCTCATATCATCTCAATCCAGGAACTAATCATAAGGACCTCCTATCATTTATACATCTTGGTAATCTAATTACAAATGATAAGAGAGCAATTTCCTTTGTCACATAGTTAATTTGTACAACAACACCATGATCTGTACAAATAGTTATGGGTCATAACTGTCCAACAATCTCCCACTTGGCCTATAGCCAGTCACTCAAGTGTCCTATACCTGAACTATGTACGGTTCGCTCAAATTACTGAGAAAAGACTTTCGTCAGCGGATTTGCTTGATTATTATCTGATGTGATTTATTCGATCATCACATCGCCACTATGTATGATCCGAACGAATCAGATGTATAGTCGAAGTATATATATTTGGATCGTTGATGAGACCATTAATTCTTTAGCCTACGCTGTAGCCTAGCTCAGCTGCTAACCGAACTATTCTAATCCAATTAGATTATTATCAATCCAGAAGGCTTTTATTGCTGCCTCAGCTGCAACAATAAACCACTTTTGTTGTTTATTCGGCAACAGTATCTTGCTTGGAAGATTTCCAGCTCACTGTTCTGTTATTCAAACTGTATTGTACCGTTTTACGACTTAGAGTCGTTTTATCGGTTAGGAAACTTGCAGCAGTGAACCTAGTCACTTCAAGTTCTCCTTCTCCATAGTTTAAGACAGCATCCTTAGTTCTCTAAGATACAAAAAGGATGTTCTTAACATCAATCCAATGACTATCACTTGGATTGGCCCGATTGTGACTCCATATGCTCAAAGCATATGAGACACCAGGTCACGTACATATTTAAATGTACGAGTTCTCGGAGAGTACGAACAACTTCAAATCTATCCCAGTAGATCTTTATTCCTAGAATAAAGGTTGTTTCTCCCAAGAATTCTACGGAGAATTTTTCATGAAAGCCAAGCTTTCACCGATTGTATTATGGGAATATCATTTCCAGGAAATGACATATAATTATTATTATACAGGACATTTACTGTCAGTGCGGTCCCACTAACCTTCTTATATACACAAGAATCATTTTCGTTTTGAATTAAATCATACACCATTATGATTACATCAAAACAATAATTCCAAGAACCTAATGCTTGCTTCAATCCATAGATGGATCGAATAACCTGCAAACCTTGTTTGCTAGTTATGGTACGACAAAACCGACAGGATGTTGTAAACATCCTCCAAAAGTTTTCCATTAAGGAAAGCGGTTTTGGCATTACAGCTGCCATATTTCATGAATGAAACATGCAGCATCAGCAAGCATTATCAAAATGGATTTATCGTGGTAACAGGTAAAAGGTTTCATCGTAATCGACACAATGTTGATAACGATACCTTTTCGTTACAAGCCTAGCTTAGTACGTTGGTATGTTGCCTTCCATGTATGTCTTCCTTGAAGACTTATACAGTACCAATAGGCACAATGCCTTGCGGTATTTCAACTAGTATCCAAACTTAGTTGGTATACATGGAATCCATTTTGGATTTCATGGCACTTTGCCATAATAAGGAGTCGATACCTTGTATCACTTCCTCATACGTAGTCAGTTCATATTCCTCAATAAGATTGACATCTTTATTAGGTGAGATCAGAAGCCCATACCCCAGGTTGTTTTCTGACTCTCTCCGACTTAGACGGTTCTTGTGTATTCGAAGATTATTGGTATAGTATCATCCTTGATGAACTATTTATGTTCCATTAAGGAATCGGTGCCTGGAATAGTATTACTCCGATTTTCATCGAGTTTTACTTTCCTCCCACTTACCACTGTATATAGGTATTCCTCTTAGGAAAACCGCATGGCGAGCAACAATTACATTGTTCTCTAGTGAGTTGTATAAGTACTATACTTAGGTTTCCCTAGGATAACCTACAACGTAGGCAGTTATCCGATTTGGGTTTTAGTTTGGTATCATCCAAACATATGTGTAGGCATTGCATTTTTGCATATCAGCCCGATGATGAGTCTCGTATGGAGACACTACCTCTTTAGTTGTGAAAGCCGCGGGAAACGGACGTTGGAAGGGTAAAGTTGGGAATTAGTATTTTGTCAGATTTAACTCGCTTGTTTCGCTTCGGGTTCGCTTGTTGGACCTCTGTTTTACAACACACCAAACCCATTAAATCACATCTCAAAAATTAAATAATTAAAACATTTAAAACACATCTCACAAATTAAATAATTAAAACATTTAAAATACATGTCACAAATTAAATTAAAACAAATTAAATTAAATTAAATCACATTCACCAATTAAATTGAACTTGAAATTAAATTAAATTAAATTCCTAATTTAAATAAAACACATTCCTAAATTAAATTAAATCACTTTCCTAAATTAAATAAATCATATCCTTAACTAAAAAGAACAAATCAAATCAATTCCCATAATTAAAAGATTTCCTTATCACATACTAAATTAAAAATATCTCATAATTAATACACAAATTTGATTCCTTCCCCAACAAGGTAAAATCCATCCCCTTGCCTATAAAAATAAACCATCTCCACACATTCAAACCCTCGCTGGCAGATTCACACAAAAAAAATACAAAAAATAATAACCCAAAACCTAGCCCTGACTGCCCCTCTCGGCAACACTACCTCACTACCAGCCCCACCTTCAAACACTTAACACTGCCCCACGTTCAAGCTATAGCTCACGCCACCTGCCCATGAATCAAACGCAACTAACTGCCCCAAACCACGCCAAAGCAAACCCTTCACGCCATTAGCCAAGCCTTGCCCACGAATCAGCCCCTCACAGCCGCACTTGGCACATTCACTCAACAAGCAACGCCCCACGTTCAAGCTACAGCTCACGCCACACTGCCCCTATCTTTGCTAATTCACGCCTGCCTTCACCTGCCCTCAACCTCACGCAAATCACACGCTCAACCAGCCCTCACTCACACAGACTCCACGCAACAAACTCAACCTGCCTTGACACTCACTCAGCAAACCATCCACGCACCCTTGCTTCACGTCATAAGCCCCCTCCTTCACTCGCATAGACCACAACCTAAGCAAACCCTCACACAGAAGCCATCTGCCCCTCACAAGCCTTCACGCCAGCACATATCCCTCTCTCAAGCACGTCCAAGCACTTTATGAAGCCTCCATCACACGCCCAAAGCCCTCCTCAAAGCCTCCATTGCCGCAAAACACCCCCCAAAAGCAGCTCCAAATCAGCGCCCAAACCAGTCCCTGAAAACGCCCCACTGCACCAGTGAACTGCCGAGTTTAGCTTGCTGTTCTGGTCAGTATTTGTTGCGACTTTGGCCTATAAAAAAGTCCTAAAATCACCTATAAACCACCCCAAAAACCTCCATAAAGTTTCCCTAAAAAATCCCCACAAACGCACCTCCATAAGCCTTCAAAATCACCCAAAACAGTCCACTAAACGACCAAAACAGTGACCTGAAACGGAGCAGCGAAACAGCAGCGAAACGGACTTAAAACAGCAGCCCAAGCATCAAAACAACGAGGGAAAACGTTGAGTACGACAATTGGAAAAGCATCGGATCGATCTCCCTTCCAACGGACGTGTAACGCCCTTTCTTAGACGACAAAAGAGGTTAGACCTGAGGGAACCTTTTACTTATCTTCTTTATTTTTGTTTTATTTATTTTGATATATAATTGCATGAGAGTCGTTTGAGGCATGATGTGATTGTTGGATGAGCGGGATATGTGTTCCCTTTTGTGGTATATCGGATGGAAACCCGGACATAAATTCCATAGCCGATTCCGAATGGACGCTAGTATGGTCTGCACTCGGGATACAATGCCACGTACCACTTAAGATACATATATCTCGTCTCATCCAAATTTTTATTTGAGCATGTTATAGTCTTTAGGTTATTCGTTTATTATTTAAAGCATGGTATAATTTAGTTGTTATTTATTGTTAAAGCATATTTAGGTTGTTCCTTATGCATATTATTAGTTTATGATGTGTTAGGATAATGATTTATACATGTTGATTTAATAGCTCAATATGCTCGTTGTGTTACATTACGTGGAGTTATTTGAATGAAAGCATGATTAGATCTAAGTATCATTGAACATGATTATTGAGTAGACTTGGTTGATTCATTGCAAAAATCATATCATCACAAGTGACATAAGTAAGGGACCATTCCGAACCCAACGGTTTGAGGTCTTCCCTTGCGAGGGGTGAGTGCGGCCTTAAATCTTTGTCCCGGTTCACACCGGGTGGCGACTCCATGTTATTTCATACTTCTCAACTAGGCCGCGAGCCTAGAATAGCGTCGCCCAGGTTCTGTTGTCTACAGTCTGGCGACTCCACTTGGGATATTTTGAATCGGCCCCGAAATCATATCTTGTGATGTGTATAATTTGTGCTTTAATTAATCGTTTCTATAGTGAGTTGAAAAGGGTGTAATCAAAGGCATTATTAAGGCTAGGTAATGGTTCGATGTCTTCCTTCACTCACTACCTTTTTATAAGGAAAAGCTGTGAAGACACCGAGATAATCATTACTTGTAGCTCGTCATGACAGACTAGTTTGGAGGACTCGTTGTTTATTCCTGACACCAAGCGATAAGAGCCTAAGGGGCTTGGGTATTTAAGAGAGCCTCGCTCCACCCTCCCTCTGGGGAATCTACAATGGGAAATCCATTCGACAGTTAGTCACACGCCGTAACTCGTTGGCACGTACCGTAAGGTATAAAAAAGGTGCACTCACTTGGTCGCTTGAACCCTTGAGTGAGGAGTCCTAGTTGTGGGTAATCCTTCGTCAAACGAGAGCCTTTGTCCACACTCCCGTAAACCCACATGTGAACCATAGTTGTATGTCCTATAGGAGCCACCCCTTTATGCTTTTGATAACCACATGCATATTATATCTCATACATTACACACATCTCATGCATCTCATGCATACATGGATCATGTTAAACCTCGTGTCTTAAAAGCCATCATAGATATCCATTGGGTTAGAAAAAAAGAAAGACTTGTCAAAGGAGAGTTTAGCAAACATTGACATCGGGAAAAAGGAAATCGAGAAACATAGAACTTTACTGCAAGGATAGAAAGACCATGGTGGGCCCAAAAAGAAAAAGAAAAAGAAAAAAAAAAGAAAAAAGAAAAGAAAAAAAAGAGAGAAAAGAAAAAGAAAAAAAAGGAAAAAAAAAGAAAGAAGAAAAGAAAAGAGAAAAAAAAAAAAAAGTTGTTTAGTCCTTATTAGTTAGGCATAAGTCCGATGATGAAATCGTTTGCTTTAGGATGAAATCTTAGAAATGATAAAATCTTGATGTGCTTTTATCTGATGCTTTGAATTGTTGATCTATGCTAGACTCATAAGCACTTCACTATAGGTTCTTAGCGGTGAAAACCCGAGTAGTTGGCAAGGTGACTAGTTGAAGAAATTGCGGGTCGATGAATGACCGTTTGCTTAGATGTTTATCCTGACTTGCTTGTGTTATGATGTGTGGTATGGTTGAAAAAAAAAGTCTCTAAAGAAAAGAAATAAACCGCCTATAACCGATAAGCGTGAAGCTACCCATGGGCGAGTATTAGGACCACCATGAGGAGAAATGCTACCTTAAAGGGTAGGTGTGTTGAAAAAAGAGAAATAAAAATAAAAATAAAAAAAGAAAAAGAAAAGAAAAAAAGAAGTTCAAAAAAAAAAAAGAGAAAGAGACAAAAGAGAAAGAAAACCATACCACATTGAGCACAGAAAAGCAACTGCAGGTATAACTGATACATCTAGGTTGGTTTGACCCATCGATCCCGATTTTTGAAACGAAATCATTGAGTTAGCTTACTTAAGGATCAAGCTGCAAAAGAACCTTTGCACACACACACTTTGAGTCTGGCATAGATAATTTATTCAAAAACTCAGATTTGAGTTGCATTGAGTGTTTTGAATGTTCTCTGGTTTCATTACTGGACATTCTTTTAGGACAATAATGTGTGTAACTATTGGGACTATTTCGTAGCATGTAATATAGTATGATGATATGGAAGGCCCCACCATGTGTTCATATTGACCAGTGCAAACAGCGGATAGCAGAAAGCTAAACCAAGACCGAGGGCGACCAGTCTACCACATCGTGAATCAGGGACATAACAAGATATTAAGTCATGAAACCAGAAAGAAGACTGAGCAATCACCTGGAGAACTGGCGGAAGACCTAACAAAACGAAATAGGAAATTCATTCATGCATGCATGCATACACGTAACGTATTTGCATTCTTTTTGTGTTTGTTTCGTTTTGTATTCACAGGTTTCAAAGAAGAAAAAGAGAAAGCGGCAAAGACAAGCCAACCAGAATCAGCAACATATGAGTAATAGTTTTGGGGATGAGTCCCAGGGTTGAGGCCCACATCAGTATCAATTTCGGGGCAAGGCTCGCATCAGTTTTAGTCTGGGGGCGAGGCCCCACATCAATATCAATTTGGGGCGAGGCCCACATCAGTATCAACTCAGGGTCGAGGCCCACCTTATCAGCAGTTTGGGGAATGAATCCCATGGTCGAGGCCCACATCGTCAGAGTTTCGGGAATAAATCCCAGGGGAATGAATCCCACATCGCTAGAGTTTTGGATTGAATCTAGGGAATGAATCCCAAGGCCGAGCCCACGTCGTCAGAATTTGGAATGAATCCGGGAATGGATCCCAGGGTCGAGGCCCACCTTGTTAGCAGTTTCGGGAATGAGTCCCAGGGTCGAAGCCCACATTAGACATTAGCATCAGTCTGGGGCGAGGCCCATAATAGCATCAAATCAGTTTCTACCGGGTATGGCATTCTGGGGGGAAGGCCCACATAGCATCAGATCAGTTTCTGTCGGACATGGCATTCTGGGGGCGAGGCCCGCATCACATCAGATCAGTTCTATCGAGAATGGCACTCCGAGAATGGAGATATAGTCCGGGAATGGACAGCTCGAGAATGAGCACGCCGGGAATGACATGCCGGGAATGGCACTCTGAGAATGGAGATTTAGTCCGGGAATAGACAGCTCGGGAATGAGCACGCTCGGGAATGAGCACGCCGGGAATGGCACTCCGGGAATGGAGATTTAGTCCGGGAATGGACAGCTCGGGAATGAGCACGCCGGGAATGGCACGCCGAGAATGGCACTGCGGGAATGGAGATCGGTTCAGGAATGGACCACAGCGGTGACAGTTCGGGAATGGACTTCATCACATCACATCACACGCAACAGCACTCCGGGAATGGAGATCGGTTCGGGAATGGACCCGCAACTGGATGACAGTTCGGGGGAATGGACTTCATCACATCATCATATCACAACAACACTCCGAGAATGGAGATCGGTTCGGGAATGGACCACAACGGTGACAGTTCGGGAATGGACTGGACTTCATCACACTACTCACAGCTACACTTCGGGAATGGAGATCGGTTCGGAAATGGACCATCATCATATCAGCGACACCCTAGGTACGGGGTTAGCATTCGGACATTTGTGGCACTATAGGTACGGATGCGTCACCGCGACACCCTAGGTACGGGGTTAGCACTCAGACATTTTGTGGCTCTCTAGGTACGGATACGTCACTGCGACACCCTAGGTACGGGGTTAGCATTTAGACCACAATGACGCCCTAGGTACGGGGTTAGCACGCCAGGTACGGCATGTGGAGTATGTGGACTATTGTGGACTACCGAGGAGTATGTGGACTACTGTGGACTACCGAGGAGTATGTGGACTATGTGGACTATCGTGGACTACCGTGGAGTATGTGGACTTTGTGGACTACCGTGGACTACCGAGGAGTATGTGGACTATGTGGACTACTGTGGACTACCGAGGAGTATGTGGACTATGTGGACTACCGTGGACTACCGAGGAGTTTGTGGACTATGTGGACTACCGTGGACTACCGAGGAGTATGTGGACTATGTGGACTACCGTGGACTACCGAGGAGTATGTGGACTAGCGTGGAGTATGTGGACTATGTGGACTACCGTGGAGTATGTGGACTACCGTGGACTACCGAGGAATATGTGGACTATGTGGACTACCGTGGAGTATGTGGACTATGTGGACTACCGTGGAGTATGTGGACTATGTGGACTACCGTGGACTATGTGGACTATATGGACTACCGAGGAATACCGAGGAATATGTGGACTATGTGGACTACCGTGGACTACCGTGGAGTATGTGGACTATGTGGACTACCGTGGAGTATGTGGACTATGTGGATTATCGAGGAATATGTGGATTATGTGGACTATCGTGGACTACCGCGACACTCTAGGTATGGGGTTTAGCACGCCAAGTTTGGCATTGTGGACTACCGCGACACCCTAGGTATGGGGTTTAGCACTATCAACTCAGCACAGAAGGCATACCAGGTGGCATCTGGCGAGCCAGGTAAGTAAAAATGCATTGCACGTACTTTGATAGGATTGTCATTGTCACACACTGCACAAGTCCCATCAAAGTGGGGGGCGACTGTAGGCATTGCATTTTTGCATATCAGCCCGATGATGAGTCTCGTTTGGAGACACTACCACCTCTTTAGTTGTGAAAGCCGCGGGAAACGGACGTTGGAAGGGTAAAGTTGGGAATTAGTATTTTGTCAGATTTAACTCGCTGGTTTCGCTTCGGGTTCGCTTGTTGGACCTCTGTTTTACAACACACCAAACCCATTAAATCACATCTCACAAATTAAATAATTAAAACATTTAAAACACATCTCACAAATTAAATAATTAAAACATTTAAAATACATGTCACAAATTAAATTAAAAACAAAAAATTAAATTAAATCACATTCACCAATTAAATTGAACTTGAAATTAAATTAAATTAAATTAAATTCCTAATTTAAATAAAACACATTCCTAAATTAAATTAAATCACCTTCCTAAATTAAATAAATCATATCCTTAACTAAAAAAACAAATCAAATTCAATTCCCATAATTAAAGATTTCCTTATCACATACTAAATTAAAAATATCTCATAATTAATACACAAATTTGATTCCTTCCCCAACAGGTAAAATCTATCCCTTGGCCTATAAAAATAAACCATCTCCACACATTCAAACCCCTGGCTGGCAGATTCACACAAAAAAAATACAAAAATAATAACCCAAAACCTAGCCCTGACTGCCCCTCTCGGCAACACTACCTCACTACCGACCAGCCCCACCTTCAAAACACTCACACGCCCCACGTTCAAGCTACAGCTCACAGCCACGCCACCTGCCCCTGAATCAACGCAACTAACGCACTGCCCAAACCACGCCAAAGCAAACCCTCTCACGCCATTAGCCAAGCCTTGCCCACGAATCAGCCCCTCACAGCCGCACCTGGCACATTCACTCAACAAGCAACGCCCCACGTTCAAGCTACAGCTCACGCCACACTGCCCCTATCTTTGCTAATTCACGCCTGCCTTCACCTGCCCTCAACCTCACGCAAATCACACGCTCAAACCAGCCCTCACCACACAGGACTCCACGCAACAAACTCAACCTGCCTTGACACTCACTTAGCAAACCATCCACGCACCCTTGCTTCACGTCATAAGCCCCCTCCTTCACTCGCATAGACCACAACCTAAGCAAAACCTCACACAGAAGCCACCTGCCCCTCACAAGCCTTCACGCCAGCACATATACCTCCCTCTCTCAAGCACGTCCAAGAACTTTTTGAAGCCTCCATCACACCCCAAAGCCCTCCTCAAAGCCTCCATTGCCGCAAAACACCCCCCAAAAGCAGCTCCAAATCAGCGGCCCAAAACCAGTCCCTGAAACGCCCCACTGCACCAGTGAACTGCCGAGTTTAGCTTGCTGTTCTGGTCAGTATTTGTTGCGACTTTGGCCTATAAAAAAGTCCTAAAATCACCTATAAACCACCCCAAAAACCTCCATAAAGTTTCCCTAAAAAATCCCCACAAACGCACCTCCCTAAGCCTTCAAAATCACCCAAAACAGTCCACTAAACGACCAAACAGTGACCTGAAATGGAGCAGCGAAACAGCAGCGAAACGGACTTAAAACAGCAGCCCAAGCATAAAAAAAATGAGGGAAAACGTTGAGTACGACAAATTGGAAAAGCATCGGATCAATCTCCCTTCCAACGGACGTGTAACGCCCTTTCTTAGACGAAAAAAGAGGTTAGACCTGAGGGCACCTTTTTACTTATCTTCTTTATTTTTTTTTTATTTATTTTCATATATAATTGCATGAGAGTCGTTTGAGGCATGATGTGATTGTTGGATGAGCGGGATATGTGTTCCCTTTTGTGGTATATCGGATGGAAACCCGGACATAAATTCCATAGCCGATTCCGAATGGACGCTAGTATGGTCTGCACTCGGGATACAATGCCACGTACCACTTAAGATACACATATCTCGTCTCATCCAAATTTTTATTTGAGCATGTTATAGTCTTTAGGTTATTCGTTTATTATTTAAAGCATGGTATAATTTAGTTGTTATTTATTTGTTAAAGCATATTTAGGTTGTTCCTTATGCATATTATTAGTTTATGATGTGTTAGGATAATGATTTATACATGTTGATTTAATAGCTCAATATGCTCTCGTTGTGTTACATTACGTGGAGTTATTTGAATGAAAGCATGATTAGATCTAGTATCATTGAGCATGATTATTGAGTAGACTTGGTTGATTCATTGCACAAATCATATCATCACAAGTGACATAAGTAAGGGACCATTCCGAACCCAACAGTTTGAGGTCTTCCCTTGCGAGGGTGAGTGCGGCCTTAAATCTTTGTCCCGGTTCACACCGGGTGGCGACTCCATGTTATTTCATACTTCTCAACTAGGCCGCGAGCCTAGAATAGCGTCGCCCAGGTTCTGTTGTCTACAATATGCCTTGCATACCCAAATCTTCAGGAATGAGAAAACCCAGTTTCTTTCCTGTTCATATCTAATATGAAGTCTGTCAAACATATTTTTATGGAACCTTATTCAAAATAAGTTTTGCACTTGTTTATGCGTATCCGTTGAAGGAAATGGAAACTCAGAGCGACTCATGATTAACCTTATCATGTCCAACAAAATACGGTTTCTCTGTTCGGACACACCGTCAATTTGACGTGTTCCGGGAGGAGTCCTCATTGAAATAATACTATACTCTTTCAAGTATTTGAGAAACTTATTGCTTAAGTATTTTCATCATGGTCTGACCGTGGTGGTTTTATACTTTAGCCGATCTGTTTGTCTATTTTGTATCGAAACTCTAAAAGTTTCCGATTTGTGTTTCAAAAGAAACACATAACCATAACGCGATGCTACATCCGTAAAGGTCACGAAATATTCATATCCACATCTAGCCTAGCTAGACATGGGTCCACTTACTAAGTAAAAAGTGTTTTAGGCATTTTGCCCAATAAACTAGATTCGTAGACATCATTTGAATATAATCAAATCCGTCCTAGTATCCACTCTTCGAAAGTGTGGATATACGAGTCATGTTTAATTGTGTCCCAGACAACAATGCCACATATAAGTCTCAACTGATTAATCAGTTTGAGCTATTAGTTTGTTATATTATATGTTTGAGATTTATTTATATTCAAATTATAAATTCTGTTATTCACATCTAATGTGTTTATCTCAATATAATCTTTATATAATGAAACACTTTAGTGTTCTAGAATATAAAGGTATACCCGTAACGGGTTAAACCCTGATATAGAGATAATGTATCTAGTCAAAATAGTTACATTGTAAAAGCTTCCTAATTTAAGCACACACCCGAAGGGTAGTTCCTAAACTTAGGTATCTACGGTTAAAACAGCGACTGTCATCCCGTTTCCTAATCGCAGATTAATCTCATCTGAAGTCAGTATCCTGCTAATCAGCAGATTCTGCACACCAGTACATATTTATGTACCACACTAAGTATTTAAAATCCAATTTTAATACTAGTAGTGAACATATTTTATGACAAACATATTTGAAGTTAGAGCCTTGCTCGTCTTCAATTCCTTCATGTCTGCCTTATCCATACGACAGTCACGCTTCCGTGATCCTGTTTGCCACAATTTAGGCAGACATTTTGGGATATGTCCTTTGTCTTCCCAGAAGATTATAATGATTTTGCCTTTGCCTTTTTCGGTACCCTAGAAGCCTTTAGCCAAGCCTTGGCCTTCCGGAATGTTGAAATAAGATGCGCGCCTTGCGCTTCTTGCCTTATTGCGAACGTTGGCTTTGTCTCCTTGAGAATAGCCATTAACTCTCCAAGAGTTTACTATTGCAATTTGTTCTTCTAAGATCTAAGGATAGATCCATGAAGATCCTTCAATTTCCATATCATACTTTAAGGATCTAATCCTTAGTTCTGATTAAGAAATTAAGGAGTCTATTTGGCAAGTTTAATGGATTAAGCACTAAAGGTATCATCACATAAATCTTCCAAAGATTATGCTCTGCTATTTGCTTAACTCCGGGCTTAGGCCTAAGATGTTATTTTATCAAATAAAGTAACTTCTTAATTTTCAGGACCATCCTGAAATTTTATTCCCAATTTGAAAATTAAAGTTGTTTAAATACATTTTCCCACAGGATTATGTTTTAAACACTAATCTTTCATTTTATCTTGATTCTAATAGTCCAACTATTTTAATCAACGATTTTAGGTACTATTTATTATAATGATTACTATAGTCCAACTATTTAATCAACTATAATTTAATAGATTAAATTCAATTATATTGATTACTATAATCCAATTATAAAATCAACTATAATTAATTAAATCAAATATATTGATTACTATAATCCAATTATATAATCAACTATAAATGAATAGTTTGAATACAGTCCAACTGTTTTATAACAACTATTAAATATTAGTCCAACTAATAATTAATTTATTTGACGAATGATATTTGAATGAGCGCGTATGGCAAGTAACTAAACGAATATTGCAAATTTAATACTTGCCTCCCACTATTTTTCGGCGAGCCTCTAACCCTCTGTTGAGTACTCGGGAAACCGCGTTTCCTAGTGGGCTAGGATCCTGTTAAATAACACACAATCTTGACTTTGGCCAATAAATTGTATGATAATTAACTAGGTAGATCTCCAAGATCAATTGGATCCCATCCAATTCCTAGATCCAGTAGGTGGACATCTAAGTCCGAAATATATATCTTATATATGCCAATATATCCAATATATTACCTAACTTTTTTCCTCAGAATCAACTAAGCCTTGGCTTTGGCACAACAAACTTAGTGATCCCAGTTAAGCGTGACCCATTGACCTTGGAAAGCTTCGTAATCAATGTCGATGGACAAGAAGTGATCTTGAATTTGGCCAACAAATCACAACTTGGACAAGACACCAATATAAAACAAAGCTCTCATGATTCAAACACATCATCGATAGACAAAGGTCTTGACTTTGGCCAACAAACCAATGCCAGTCTTGGATCTTGAGTAAGAATCACTCAATGGAAGGACAAACGCTTAATATTTTGTGAGGGTTTTTCGCGTGCAAATTGGCAGCCAATTTATTATCTTTGTTAAGGTCTCATCATCATACACCCTTAAACATGCATTCTAAACACATAATAAAGCGCGTAAATAAATATAATAATGATATGCGGATGGATACTTAACATATTGTTTCTAGAACAAATCTCCCCCTTTCCTCTCTCCCGCTAGCACAAGTATTTACTTCTACCCGTTACATAACACTTCTAAAGAAACCTCATTTACATTGAGGGGAATAGGTGAGAAGAGAAATACAAAGAGTATGGAGGTAATAGGTTGGACACGCAAGTCCAATTAATAAATTCTAAATTTATTACAATAATTTCCAAAATTGCCCCACCCATCTAATATCCATCTGATATACATTATTCATGCATTGCAACCATGTATTCACACAAGCATGTTATCAATCAATCTAATCCAATTAATTAATCTGATAATTAATGACCATCCAATGTTCAAACAACGATTTGATTTTGCGCGAGTCAAACTCATTTTGCGAATAAGTACTCAAAGTACGAATTCTTGAATTAAATTAAACTACAACATTAAATCCAATTTAATTTGTATTTAATACTAATTCAATTATTTAATTCCAAATTAAATACTACACTTTATTAATAAACCTTTACGACTTAAATTCCAAATTTAATCGTTACGAGTCTCAAAGCCCGATTAACGTCCAACGTTAATTTAATTAAAGTCCAATGGGTTTTGAATTAATTTCTTAAGGCATGGAATTTTGGTCAACTTGGGTCAAACCCAATAACCAAAGCCCAATCAAGGAATAACCCCATAAGCCTAGAAACCAATTTAGGCCCATTAGGCCCAAATAAAGTTAAAAGGTCCATTAAGTCATAATTGGACTTTATGGAAACGGTTTTGGGCCCAATTGGATCCAACCAATTTAGCATAAACCCATCTTGGTACAACCAAGCCCATTAAAGCCCAATAACAACTTTTAAGGCCCAATTCCAAAATAAGCCCAATTAATTAAATTACCAAATTCCAAATTTTATAACTTAATTAACCAAAGTGTATAGCCATAATTAATTACCCAAATCAATATTTCCAAAACATCAATTAGCCTAATTAATTATGCTCATTATCAAAAATTAGTGTCCAACACAATTGATCAAAAATCAAACCCATTTTACATGTTATAAGTCTCGGCAATGGTAGTGTTTTTATGTCCAATTCGAATTCAATCCAATTAAATCCAATTCAACATTACCCAATTGATTTCAAGTCATCCAATGAATTAAAAATCAAAAAATACCAAGACATATTAGGGCACATCATTCTCGACCAAGCCTCAATTTTGGGCAAAAATTGTTCCAAACAATATTTCATGAAATTGATCCAATCAAACTTCAATTAAACATCATTTAAGCATACTCAATCAATAAATTTCATCAAATCATGCTCAAAATCAATTTACCCAATTTTAACCCTAAATTCAAGTTTCGTGCTTTTACTTGCTCTGATACCAATTGTTGGGAAAATATACGGTCGCGAGGATCGATTATCAAGCAATAAACATACATGCGAATACACGAAGAATTTGTGGAATACTTACATCGATCGGTTGAGGTGATGCGTCGAAGAACAAAACTTCTTATGCCCTTTGAAGATCCTCAAAGGCTCACGGCAGTCACTGTTTTTAGTCTCCAACAATTCGGCCATGGATCATCTTCCAAGCTCCAAGCTTTCGTGATGTGATTCCATGCTCACGGGTGCGGTTCCCTATCAACTTCGCAAGACTCTATTGTGTGCTAGCACTTTGGTAATTTTGCCACAAAATCACAATGGAACTTCTCCTTGTTCTCGGCATTTTGCTGAAAAACAGAAGAAAAATAGCCCCTTTTGGGCATGAGTGAGGGAGGAAGAAAGAGAAGAGATTATGTATTGGTAGTTGGCAAAAAGTGTATCTAATACACTTATGAATTTCCAAAATTCATTTTCCTTATTTTTGCTTTCCAAAAGTCAAAGCATTAAAGCTTTGCCAACAATTACCATCAATCAATCAATCAATCAAATTGTCACATCACTCAAAGTGACATGTGATTTGACGCTTGATGTGACTAATGATTTGATGCTTGATGTGACTTACGGGCCGCACTTGAATTCGAAATGCGAGTGCGCTCGCAAACACTATCAGGCTCGGGTTCACTAATTCCAAATTAACAAATTTTTCGTTGCGACGTAATTAAATAATTATGCTAAGCAAAATCACTATTCACGTCGCTAACGAATTAATTCTAAATTAACTCGTTCGCCCGAATTAAAATCCAATTTTAATTCCTCGTCTAAATCCAATTTCGTATAATATATCGAATATATTATTTTATCGATTAATTCCAAATTAATCGTTCTCTCTCTTTAAATGATATTTTATCACAGATAAAATATCTCCGCAATTAATCCCAGATTAATTTTCTCTCTTATTTAATTAATCCCAGATTAATAAAGTGTGAGTCATACGTCATCGGCGAATCTTTGGGAAGTGACCCATGAGATCCCCGGATATGTTGGCAGTAAATTCGATCGTCGGACTATCCGAACACGTACGTACCTAGTACTACGTTTTTACCAATTTACAAGACAAGGTTGGCTTCTAGCAAAGCGCCATGCCTACCCGATTCTCCAGAAATATCCTTATAGGAATATGTTATCTATATTAGGCGTAGTATACGTAGTATTGGGTATTTCGATCCAGTATCAGATGTCACATGCAAGGCCTGGGGCTGGAATTGTGTCTGCCCCGTACGAAGCACATATCGGATCTCTGGTAACTAATCTCTATAATTGGATAATCATGACCTAGTCATATTATCTCGATAGCTGCAGCATACAAGAGTATCAGTTCCTTATCTTACGTGACCATCATCTCCATATGACTGAAGTGATACTTCCATCTTGACATCACACCCAATACACTACGATTCTCAATATACCCAGAGGAGGCGTACACAGAACCTGTGAAAGCCCTGGACGACAAAAACCAAAGTATATTGATTGTCACAAGTATTAGCGATGCAAGTCTCAGGTTAAGACCAAATACACCTACCCTGATTCGGACTTCCATAGACACATAGTCATACTACCAATGGAATTCCGAGGGGTCTATCCAGAGCGAAGCTGTTTCCGTACCATCGGTAAACATGATCTCCTATTACACTTGCATGAGTATCCAATACCCAAATAAATGAGAACTATGCTGTTATGCTCCCATAACACGCACAAGTGCAATACTAGGATGTTTAATGATTAAACCTTAATGGATTAATACTGTCTCATATCTTATTAATTCGGAACTAATCATATGGACTCTTATCATTTATATATCCCGGTAATCCAATTAGAAATGATAAAAGAGCAATTTCCTTTGTCACATAGTTAATTTGTACAACAACACCATGTTCTGTACAAATAATGATGCTATGGGTCATAATTGTCCAACAAGTTGGACTCGCGCAAATTAAATCATTGTTTGAACATTGGATGGTCATTAATTTAAAGATTAATTATCCTGAGATTCAATTCCCAATCTGAAAATTTACGTCGTTAAAGACATTTTCACCTAGGATTATGTCATTTGACGCTAGTTTTTCAAGTTATATTGATTGCTATAGTCTAACTATCCAATCAATGATTTCGGGTACAATCAAATGTAATGATTACTATAGTCCAACTATATAATCAACTACAAATGATCGGTTACATTCAAATGTAATGATTACTATAGTCTAACTATATAACCAACTACAAATAAAGTAGTGTATTGTACAGTCTAACTATTCAAAGAAAGCAATATTAAATATTAGTCCAACTAATATATTTATAACAACGATAAATTAAATAAAAGAGCGCGTATTGGCAAGTATTTAAACGAAATTAAAAATTTAATACTTGCCTCCCACTATTTTTCGGTGAGCCTCTAACCCTCTGTGGAGTACTCGGGAAACCTAGTTTCTTAGTGGGCTAGGCTCCCATTAAATAACACACAACCTTGACTTTGGCCAACAAGTTATATGAAACTTAACTAGGTAGATCTCTAAGATCAATTGGATCTCATCCAATTCCTAGATCCAGTAGGTGGACCTCCAAGTCCGAAACATATATCCAATATATGTAAATATATCCAATATATTTCCTAACCTTTTTTCCTCTAAATCAACTAAGCCTTGGCTTTGGCTCAACAAGCTTAATGATATTAGTTAAGCGTGACCCATTGATAGTGGGAAAGCTTCGAAATCGAGGTCGATGAACAAGAAGTGACCTTGACTTTGGCCAACAAATCACAACTGCCCACGACACACGATATGTAACAAAGCTTACGTGGTTCAAACACATCCACGATGGACAAAGGTCTTGACTTTGGCCAACAAACCAATGCCAATCTTGGATCTTGCAAGAGAACCACTCAATGAAAGGAAAAACGCTTAATATTTGATGAGGGTTTTTCGCGTAAATTGGCAACCAATTTATTATCTTTGATTAGGTCTCATCATACACCCTTAAGCATGCATTCTAAAAGCATAATAAGGCACGAAATAAATTAATAATGATATGCGGATGGATATATAACAAATTTTGTTCCTATAACAAATCACTCCATTTCCTCTCTCCCGCTAGCACTATTCTTATTTCTACCCAATTACATAATACTTCTAAAGAAACCTCATTTACATTGAGAAGAGAAATACAATGAGAAAAGAGATAATAGGCTGGACACGCATGTCCAATTTAATAAATTCTAAATTTATTACAACAATTTCCAAAATTGCCCTCACCCTTCTAATATCCATCCGATATAAATTATTCATACAATAAATCCAAGTATTCACACGAAGCATGTTATTCAATCAATCTAATCCAATTAATTAATCTTTGAATTAATGACCATCCAATGTTAAAACAACGATTTGATTTGCGCGAGTCCAACTCTTTTGAGAATAAATACTCAAAGTACGTATTCTTGAATTTTATCTAACTACAATTTTAAATCCAATTTGAATTGTATCCAATACTAATTCATATTTAATTCCAAATTAAATAAATACACTTATTAATTGTGCCTTTTAGACTTAGATTCTAAATCCAATCTTAATGGGTCTCAAAGGCCCAATTAACATCCAATGTCAATTTAATTAAAGTCCAATGGACTTTTAATTAATTCTTAAGGCATGGGCTTTGGCCAATATGGATCAAACCCAAATGCCAAGACCCAATTAAGGAATCACCCTTTTTGCCAAAAATCAATTTAGGCCCATTAGGCCCAATAAAATTTTTTAAAGGCCCAATTGTCATATTTGGACTTTATGGAATTCGTTTTAGGCCCAATTGGATCCAACCCAATTGTCCAAAACCAAACTTGGCCCAACCAAGCCCATTAAGCCCAATTACAACAAATTAAATTAACACATCATTCTAAATTACATATTAATTCAATTCAAGTGTAATTAACATAATTAATCAACTAATCTAATGTTTCCAAAACACTAATTAATCTAATTAATCATGCTCAACATTTCCAATTCATGTCCAACACAAATTGAAGCAAAATCAATCTATTATATGCTATATAGCTCACGGAAAAGGCAAGAATTCATCATGCAATTTGATTTTAATCTAATTAAATCAACATTTAACATACAATTCATGCCATCAACACATCCAATTGTTAATTTTCAAAAAATCACCATGAACAACCTATGGGACACATTCGGCCAAGCATGGATTTTGGGGATTTTTGATCTAATCAATTTATCACAAATCCAATGATATAAAAATCCAATTCAACATCATATAAACTCAACCAACTCATCAATTTAGGCAAAATCAAGCTCTAAGCATAAAATCCCTTAGATTTTCAAATCAAACTTAGGAGGCTCTGATACCATTGTTAGTGTTCCTAGAACATGCCAAGATCGTCTAAGAGTGATTCGTGTGTGAACTAATCAAAAGAAGTTGCGGAAAAAATAACCTTGATCGGTCGTAGGCTTTCAAAAATCCTTTGGATGTAGTAGCTCGAAGCTTGAAATCGAGTTCCAAACGCTCGGGGTGAGTTTTCCTATCAACTAATTTAACTCCTTGAAGTACTAGCTATGAACAAAAGGAATTTTTTTTTTCTCCAAGGTCCATTGTGTTCGAAAATTTGAGAGAAAAATGGAGATGATGAATAGTTAGTCACACTTCAAAAGTTGACTTACTCTTTTATGCCAAGGTTGAGTGTTAGACTTGGTTTGAGTGTATGAAAAGCAATCTAATCTTTTGTCAATCAAATAACAACTTCCATCACTTGTGTAGACATTTGATGTTAGTTGGTGGGCCCCACTTTAAATTCAAAATTTAAGTCTGGCAATCCAACACGCAAATTCGCTTGGGTCCGGGTTCGTTTAATTCCGAACTAAACGAATTTACCGTTGCGACACAATTAAATCTAATTTAATTAAATAATTACGCCTCGCAGAATTATTACGAAAGTCGCTTACAAATTAATTCCAAATTAATTCGTTCGCTTGAATTAAAATCCAATTTTAATTCCTCTTTGAAATCTAATTTCGATTAATATATCTAATATATTATTTTAGCCCAATTAAATAAATTAAATAGTAAAATCCAATTTAAATATTAACTTTACTTTACCGATTAATTCCAAATTAATCGCGTTCTCTCTTCTAGTCGAATTAATCCCAGATTAATTCTTGACGCAATTAATCCCAGATTAATTTTCTCTTTGGTAATTAATGCCAGATTAATTTATTACCATAATTAATCCCAAATTAATTTTCTCTCTCATAATTAATCCCATATTAATTATTGTTCGAGTCAAATGTCATCGGTGAATCTTCGGGATGTTGGACAATTATGACCCATAGCATCACTATTTGTACAGAACATGGTGTTGTTGTACAAATTAACTATGTGACAAAGGAAATTGCTCTTTTATCATTTGTAATTAGATTACCGGGATATATAAATGATAAAAGTCCATATGATTAGTTTTGGATTGATAAGATATGAGACAGTATCAATCCATTAAGGTTTAATCATTAAAACATCCCTAGTCGGAGTATTATCGAGATTGGACATCGATAATATGGAATACACTAGTATTGCACTTGTGCGTGTTATGGGAGCATAACGACATAGTTCTCATATATTTGAGTGTTGGATACTCATGCAAGTGTAATAGAAGGTTGTGTTTACCGATGATACGGAAACACCTTCGCTCTGGATAGACCCCTCGGAATTCCATTGGTAGTATGACTATGTGTCTATGGAAGTCCGAATCAGGGTAGGTGTATTTGGTCTTAACTTGAGACTTGCACCGCTAATACTTGCGACAATCAATATAATTTGGTTTTGGTCGTCCAGGGCTTTAACCTGTTCTGTGTACGCCTCTTCTGGGTATATTGAGAATCGTAGTGTATTGGGTGTGATGTCAAGAAGGAAGTATCACTCCAGTCATATGGAGATGATGATCACGTAAGATACGGAACTAGTACTCTTTAGTACTGCAGTCATCGGGATAATATGACTAGGTCATGATTATCCGATTATAGAGACTAGTTACCAGAGATCCAATATGTGTTTCGTACGGGGCAGACACAATTCCAGCCTCAGGCCTAGCACGTGACATCCGATACTGGATCACAATACAAAATACTGTGTATATTACGCCTGATATAGATTACATATTCCTTTAAGAATATGTCTGGAGAATTGGGTAGGCACAGTGCTTTGCTAGAAGCCAACCATGTCTTGTAAATTGGTAAAAACGTAGTACTAGGTACGTACGTATTCGGATAGTCTGACGACCGGATTTAGTGCCAACATATTTGGGGATCTCATGGGTCGTTTCCCGAAGATTCACCGATGACGTATGACTCGCACATTATTAATCTGGGATTAATAAGAAGAGAGGGAAAATTAATCTAGGATTAATTGCGGAGATATTTTATCTGGGATAAAATACTATTTGAAGAGAGAGAACGATTAATTTGGAATTAATCGATAAAATAATTTATTCGATATATTATACGAAATTAGATTTCGACGTGGAATTAAAATTAGATTTTAATTTGGGCGAATGAGTTAATTTAGAATTAATTCGCTAGCGACATGAATAGTAATTTTGCCAGGTATTATTATTTAATTAAATTTGATTTAATTACGTTGCAACAGAAAATTTGTTAATTCAGAATTAGTGAACCCGAGCCCGGGAGTGTTTGCGGGCCCACTCGAATTTTGAATCAAGTGGGGCCCACTAGTCACATCATGTCACATCACTTGTCTATCACATCACCTTTTGGTTGATGGAAGTTGACGGGATTTGATGGTTGCTTACCAAACACTCAAGTGTGATGGATTGAATGACTAATACCATTTTATTTAATTTTGGTATATCATTTTACTTGATTTTAGAAATCAAAAACAACCAACACAACTCTTCTTTCTTCTCTCCATCCTCATGGCATTCTTGCCATTTTTTCTCTCTAAGTTCTTGGCTTGGCCGAGAACAAGAAGAAGGAAAAGGGAAATTTTGTGGCAAAATTTCCAAGGTGCTAGCACACTAAAGGAGTCTACAAAGGTGATAGGGAAACCCATTAATGAGCATGGAATCTCAAATCAAAGCTTAGAGCTTGAAGGACATCCATGAAGCACAAAATGGAGCTTGGCCGAGAGCTTCAATGGAGCAAGAAATTTTTTTTGTGTTCTTCGCATCGCAAAATCCGATCAAAGTGAGTATTTCCGCAACTTTACTTTGATGTATTCGCACTTTTCATCTCTTAATTAGATCTTGGTTTGACCTAGAAAACCCAACAATGGTATCAGAGCCTTGATTAAACATGAAATTGATTTAGGGTAAAATTGGGTAAAATTGATTTGAGCATGATTTGATGAAATTGATTGTTTGAATATGCTTGAATGATGATAACTTAGAGTTGTGCATGATCAATTTGATGAAAATTGAATTGGATTAATTTTTCCCCCAATTTTTGGCTTGGCCGAAAGTTGATGATGCCCTAAAGTCATGGTAATTTTATTTTTTGATCATTGGATGAGTTGGAAGACATGGGATAAATTGATTTGAGATTTAATTAGATTGAAATCGAAATCAATTTTAAAAAACCCTAAATTGCCGTGAGCTATATAGCATGGAAATGAGATGATTTTGATTCAATAATGTTGGACATGTGTTGATAATGATAAGCATGATTAATTAGTGTAATTGGTATTTTGGAAATGTTAATTTGACTAATTAATTATGGCTATACACTTTATTTAATTAAATTGTGAAATTTGGAATTTTGGAATTAAATTATTTGGGCTAAATTTGGAATTGGGCTAATAAAGTTGTATTTGGGCTTAATGGGCTTGGTTGGGCCAAGTTTGGTTTAGGTTAATTGGTTGGATCCAATTGGGCCTAAAACCATTTCCATAAAGTCCAAATATGATTAAAATGGCCTTTAAAATTTTAATTAGGCCTAAATAAATGATTTTGGCAAAAGGGTGATTCCTTATTGGGCTTTGGTTGCCAAAGTCCATGCCTTATAAATTAATTGAAAGCCCATTGGACTTTAATTAAATTGACATTGGATGTTAATTGGGCTTTGAGACCCGTAAAGATTAGATTTAGAATCTAAGTCGTAAAGGCTCATTAATAAAGTGTAATTATTTAATTTAGAATTAAATAAAGAATAGTATTGAATACAAATTAAATTGGATTTAATGTTGTAGTTTGATATAATTCGAGAATTCGTACTTTGACTACTATTCTTTTAAACGAGTTTGACTCGCGCAAATCAAATCGTTGTTTGAACATTGGATGGTCATTAATTTCAGATTAATTAATTGGATTAGATTGATTGATAGCATGTTTTGTGTGAATACATGGATGTGATGTATGAATAATGTATATCTGATGGATATTAGATGGGTGATGGCAATTTTGTTGAAATTGTTATAATAAATTTAGAATGTATTAAATTGGACCTGCGTGTCCAGCCTATTACCTCTTGACTCTTTGTATTTCTCTTCTCACTATTCCCCTCAATGTAAATGAGGTTTCTTTAGAAGTGTTATGTAATTGGGTAGAAGTAAGATTTATGCTAGCGGGAGAGAGAGAGAGGAAAGGAGAGATTTGTTCTAGGAACAAGTTGTTTTAAATATCCATCCGCATATCATTATTAATTTATTTATCGCGCCTTATTATGCTTTAGAATGAATGTTTAAGGGTGTATGATGAGACCTAATCAAAGATAATTAATTGGTTTCCAATTACGCGAAAAACCCTCAACACATATTAAACATTTTTCCTTCCATTGAATTATTCATTCTCAAGATCCAAGATTGGCACTGGTTTGTTGGCCAAAGTCAAGACCTTTGTCCATCGCGGATGTGTTTGAATCATGAAGGCTTTGTTCCATATCGCATATCTTATCCAAGTTGTGATTTGTTGGCCAAAGTCAAGATGACTTCTTGTCCATCAACATCGATTACGAAGCTTTCCATGGTCAATGGGTCCCGTTTAACTGGAATCATTAAGTTTGTTGTGCCAAAGCCAATGCTTAGTTGATTCAGAGGAAAAAGGTTAGGCAATATATTGGATATATTCGCATATATTAGATATATGTTTCGGACTTGGATGTCCACCTACTGGATCTATGAATAGGATGAGATCCAATTGATCTTAGAGATCTACCTAGTTAAATATCATACAATTTGTTGGCCAAAGTCAAGGTTGTGTGTTATTTAACGGGATCCTAGCCCACTAGGAAACAAGGTTTACCGAGTACTCAATAGAGGGTTAGAGGCTCGCCGAAAAATAGTGGGAGGCAAGTATTAAATTTGCAATTTCGTTTAGATACTTGCCAATACGCACAAATTTCATTATTCATCATTAATTAATAAATATATTAGTTGGACTAATATTTAATCGTTGTTTTAAATTAAACAGTTGGACTGTATTCAAACTATTTCAATTTATAGTTGATTATATAATTGGATTATAGTAATCAATATATTTGAATTTAACCAATTAAATTATAGTTGATTATATAGTTAGACTATAATAATCATTATATTCAATAGTACCTGAAATCGTTGATTGGATAGTTGGACTATAGCAATCAAGATAACTGAAATATTAGTGTTTAAAACATAATCCTAGGAGAAAATGTCTTTAAACGGCTTTAATTTTCAAATTGGGAATAGAACCTCAGGATAATCCTGGGCACTGAGAAGTTATTCTATTTGATAGAATTACATCTCGGGCCTAAGCCTGGAGTTGAGCAAATAGTAGAACATGATCTTTGGAAGATTCATGTAATGATAACTTTAGTGCTCAATCCATTATGCTAGATGCAATGACATTTTAATTTCGTTGTCAAAATTAAGGATTAGATCTTTGTACCATGATGATGAAATTAAAGATCTTCATAGATTTATTCTTAAATCTTAGAAGTACAAATTGCATAAGAAGCTCTTTAGCTCGTGTATGTCAGAGGGTACATCTGTCGAGCACTAGGTGCCGCAGATGATTACTGACATCGATCAACTAGGTTAGCTGGCCATTACCTACGTGGTTGAGACTACCAAAGATTTGATCTTATAGTCTATTCCCGAAAGCTGGGACAGGTTCATTGTGAACCAAGAGTAAACTCTTGGAGAGTTGATGGCTATGCTCTAGTAGGCAAATCCAGAGCTTCTAAAAATTGGCAAAGGCAAAATCATCACAGTCTTCTGGGAAGACAAATGTCATATCTCAAGATGTCTGCCTAAACTGTGGCAAACGGGGTCACTGGAAGCGTGACTGCCGTATGGACAAGGCAGACATGAAGGAAGTGAAGAGGGGCAAGGCTCCAGCTTCAAGTATGTTTGTCATAAACATGTTCGCTATTAGTTTCAAAATTGGATTTTGATAACTAAATATGGTACATAAATATGTACTGATGTGCAGAATCTGCCGATGAGCAGGATACTGACTTCAGTTGAGATTTATCTGCGAATCAGAAACGGGATGAGAGTCGCTATTTTAACCGTAGAAACCTAAGTTTAGGAACTGCCCTTCGGGTGTGTACTTAAATTAGGAAACTGTTATAATGCAACTAGTTTGACTAGAAACATTATCTCTATATCAGAGTATAACTCGTTGCGGGTATACCTTTATATTCTAGAACACTAAAGTGTTTTATTTTATAAAGGTGATATTGAGATAAACACATTAGATGTGAATAACAATATTTATATTTTGAATATAAATAAATCTCAAATGTATGACATGACAAACAAATAGCTCAAACTGATTTGATCAGATGAGACTTATTTGTGGCATTGTTGTGTGGGACACATTAAACAAGACTCGTATATCCACACTTTTGAAGAGTGGATACTAGGACAAATTTGATTCTATTCAAATAACGTCTACGAATCTAGTTTATTAGGCAAAGTGCCTAAAACACACTTTTACTTGGTAAAAGTACAAGTGCCATCGATCTGTTAGCCCTCGTTCATAGTGACGTAAGTGGGCCCATGTCTAGCTAGGCTAGAGGTGGATATGAACGCTTCGTAACCTTTACGGATGTGGCATCGCGTTATGGTTATGTGTTTCTTATGAAACATAAATCGGAAACTTTTGATAGATTCAAAGAGTTTCGACACGAAGTAGATAGAAAGATCGGATAAAGTATTAAACCATCATGATTGGACCATGATGAAAATACTTAAGCAATTAGTTTCTCGAATATTTGAAAGAGTATAGTATTCTTTCATAAAGGACTCCTCCCGGAACACCTCAATTTTATGGTGTGTCCGAACAGAGAAATTGAACTTTGTTGGACATAGTAAGGTTAATTATGAGTCACTCTGAGCTACCATTTTCCTTCTTGGGATACACATTAAATAGCGAAAAACTTATTTTGAATAAGGTTCCATGAAAATGTGTTTGACAGATTTCATATTAGATATGAACAGGAAAGAAACCGGGTTTTCTTATTCCTGGAGATTTGGGAATGCTGGGCATATGTTTGGATGATACCAAACTAGAACCCAAATTGGATAAGTGCCTAATTGTAGGTTATCCTAGGGTAACCAAAGTATAGTACTTATACAACTCACAAGAGAACAATGTAATTGTTGCTCGCCATGCAGTTTTCCTAAGAGGAATACCTATATGCAGTGGTAAGTGAGAGGAAAGTAAAACTCGATGCAAATCGGAGTAATACCATTCCAGGCACCGATTCCTTAACGGAACACAAACAATTCATCAAGGATGAAACTGTACCACAATCTTCGAATACACAAGAACCGCGTAAGTCAGAGAGAGTCAGAAAACAACCTGGGAGGTATGGGTTCCTGATCTCACCTCATTAAGATGTCAATCTTATTGAGGAAGACGAACCGACTCGGTATGAGGAAGTGATACAAGGTATCGACTCCCTATTATGGCAAAGTGCCATGAAGTCCGAAATGGATTCCATGTATACCAACCATGTTTGGACACTGGTTGTTGTACCGGAAGGCATTGTGCCTAATGGTACTATATAAGTCTTCAAGGAAGACATACATGGATTGCAACATACCAACGTATAAAGCTAGGCTTGTACCTAAAAGGTATCATTTTCAACATTGTGTCGATTACGATAAAACCTTTTACTCGTTGCCATGGTTAAATCCATTTGGATAATGCTTGCTAATGCTGCATGTTTCATTTATGAAATATGGCAGCTGGACGTCAAAATCGCCTTCCTTAAACAAAAAACTTTTGGAGGATGTTTATAACATCCTGACGGTTTTGTCGCACCAAAAAAAGCAAACAAGGTTTGCAAGTTAATTCGATCCATTCATGGATTGAAGCAAGCATTTCGTTCTTGGAATTATCGTTTTGATGTAATCATAATGGCATATGATTTAATTCAAAATGAAAATAATTCTTGTGTATATAAGAGGGTTAGTGGGAGCGCACTAACAGTGATTGTCATATAAAGTGATGACATATCATTTCTTGGAAATGACATTCCCATAATACAATCGGTGAAAGCTTGGCTTTCATGAAAATTCTTCGTAGAATATTTGGGGAGACAACCTTTATTCTAGGAATAAAGATCTATTGGGATAGATCTAAAAGTTGTTGACATTCTCTAAGAACTCATACATTGAAATATATGTAAGCGACCTGGCGTCTCATATGCTTTGAGCATATGGAGTCACAATCAGGCCAATCCAAGTGATAGTCACTGGATTGATGTTAAGAACATCCTTACGTATATTAGATGATCTAAGGATGCTTTCTTAAACTATGGAGAAGGAGAACTTGAAGTGACTGGGTTCACTGCTGTAAGTTTCCTAACCGATAAAAACGACTATATGTCGTTACTAAAAGTACTATATAGTTTGAATAACGGAACAGTGAGCTGGAAATCTTCCAAGCAAGATACTGTTGCCGAATAAACAACAAAAGCAGAATATTGCTGCAGCTGAGGCAGAATCAGTCCACGAAGGATAAATCATTAAATATCCCTAGTCAGAGTATTATCGAGATTGGACATCGATAAATACGTAAAAGACTAGTATTACACTT
Organism: Zanthoxylum bungeanum; assembly: GCA_019454045.1. NCBI lineage: Eukaryota > Viridiplantae > Streptophyta > Magnoliopsida > Sapindales > Rutaceae > Zanthoxylum > Zanthoxylum bungeanum. The sequence goes on from SKCR01023678.1 coordinate 128,034, forward strand.
GTGCGCGTTGTGAGGGCACGATGGCATAGTTCTCATATTTGGGTATATGATATACTCATGCAAGTGTAATATGAGGTTGTGTTTTACCGATGGTATGGGAAACAGCTTCGCTTTGGATAGACCCCTTCAGAATTCCATTGGTAATAGACTATGTGTCTATGGAAGTCCGAAATCAGGGTAGGTGTATTTGGTCTTAACCTGAGACTTGCACCGCTAATACTTGGACAATCAATATACTTGATTGCGGTCGACCAGGGCTTTAACAGGTTCTGTGTACGCCTATGTTGGGTATATTGAGAATCGTAGTGTGTTGGGTGTGATGTCAAGACGGAAGTGTCACTCCAGTCATATGGAGATGATGGTCACGTAGGATACGGTACTGGTTCTCCTAATTACTGCAGTCATCGGGATAATATAACTAGGTCATAGTTATCCGATTATAGAGACTAGTTATTAGACATTCGACATGTGCTTCGTACGGGGCAGACACATTTCCGGCCCCAGGCCTAGCACGTGATCATCCGATACTGGACAGACATACGCAATACTACGTATACTACACCTGATATAGATCATTTATTCATGTAAGGATATTTCTGGAGAATTGGGTAGGTATGGCACTCTGATAGAAGCCAACCTTGTCTTGTAAATCGGTATAAACGTAGTAAGAGGTACTTACGTGTTCGGATAGTCCGACGACCGAATTTGCAGCCAACATATCCGGGGATCTCATGGGTCGCTTCCCAAAGATTCACCGATGACGTATGACTCGCACTTTTATTAATCTGGGATTAGTAAGATGAGAGAGAAAATTAATCTGGGATAATTGCGGAGATATTTTATCTGGGATAAAAATATCATTTAAAGAGAGATAACGATTAATTTGGAATTAATCGATAAATTAATATATTCGATATATTAAACGAAATTAGATTTCAATGTGGAATTGAAATTAGATTTTAATTCGGGCGAATGAATTAATTTAGAATTAATTCGTTAGTGACGTGAATAGTGATTTCGCTAGGCTTAATCATTTAATTACGTCGCAACGGAAAATTCGTTAATTTTGAATTAGCAAACCCGAGCCCGGGATTGTTTGCGAGCGCATTTGCATTTTGAATTTGAGTACGACACGTAAGTCAAGCGTCAAATCAAGCATCACTTTGACTAGTCAACTTTATCACCTTTTTGGTGATTAAAGTAGTTGGTTGGTGAAAGAGTGTTGGACACTCAAATGTGTAAGGAATTAAATGAAACATATACCAAATTTTGGTATATCATTTTAAGTCTTTTTATCTTGTAAATAATTCAACACATTCTCTCTCTCTTTTCTCTCCTCTCTACACGCCCATGGTGGGCAAAATTCTTCATTGGTTTCTGTCAAGAAACCGTGAGATGGGAAGCTAAGTGTGGGAAATTTGTGGCAAATTTATTGAGAGCTAGGACTCCGAGAGACATAAGAAGGTGATAAGGAAGTCCACCCATGAGTCGGAAAATCGTTTGATGAATCTTGGAGCTTGGAAGATGACATCAAAAACTGAAATTGCAGTGGGCTGTGACAGTGGACTGCGGAGCACGCAGTGAGCAGAAACTGAGTTTTTGTTCGTCAAAGCGTAGCTCAACCGATCGATGTGAGTATTCCGCAACTTCGTTGATTTGTATTCGCATTTTTTTCATGCTTGTTTAATGATCTTGGGACCTTAGCAAACACCAACAATAGTATCCGAGCAAGGTTGAGCATGAAAATGATTAGGGCTTAAAATTTGGGTAAAATTGATTTTGAGCATGTATAATGAAATTGGATGAATTAGTATGCTTAAATGTGTTTTAATTGATGATTGATTGGATCAATTTGATGAAATTTTGTTTGGTGGAACAAATTTCCCCAAATTTTTTATGTTGGCCGAATGTAGAAGAGCCCTTAAAAGTCTTGGAATTTTGATTTTTTGATTCATTGGTGAGTTATAAATCAATTTGGAATGTGATTTATGTTTAATTGATTCAATTGGATTGGTTTGAAAGTTGGATATAAAATCCCCACATTGCCGAGAGCTTAAGCATATATAATTGGGTTTGAGTTTTGATGAAATTGTTGGACATATTTTGTTGTAATTGAGCATGATTAATTGTATAAATTAATGTTTTGGAAATATTGATTGGGTGATTAAGTGTGTCATACACTTTAGTGTAATTAAATTGGGAATTGGATTTTTGGAATTTAATTATTTGGGCCTTGAATTGGATTTGGGCTTGTAGTGTTTTGTAATTGGGCTTATTGGGCTTTGTTGTACTAAGTTGGGTTTAGGCTAATTGGTTGGATCCAATTTAGGCCCAAAACCGCTTCCATAAAGCCCAAATGTGACTAATGGACCTTTAAAGTTTAATTGGGCCTAATGGCGCCAAAATTGATTTATGGGCTTATGGGGTAACTCCCGGATTGGTTTTGGTTATTGGGTTTGACCCGAGTTGACCAAAAGCCCACGCCTTAAAGAAATTAATTAAAAGCCCATTGGACTTTAATTGAATTGACGTTGGACGTTAATCGGGCTTTGAGACCCGTAACGATTAAATTTGGAATTTAAGTCGTAAAAGTTCATTAATAAAGTGTAATATTTAATTGGAATTAAATAGCGAATTAGTATTAAATACAATGAATTGGATTTAATATTAGTTTAGTTTAATTAAATTCAAGAATTCGTACTTTGAGTACTTATTCGCAAAACGAGTTTGACTCGCGCGAAAAAATCATTGTTTGAACATTGGATGGTCACTAATTATCAGATTAATTAATTTGATTAGAGTGATTGATAGCATGCTTGTGTGAATACATGGTTGCGATGCTTGAATAATGTATATCGGATGGATATTACATGGGTGGGACAATTTTAGAAATTTTGTAATAAATTGATTTATTATTAATTGGACCTGCGAGTCCAGCCTTATTACCTCCATATTCTTTGTATTCTCTTCTCACCTATTCCCCTCAATGTAAATGGGGTTCTTTAGAAGTGTAGTGTAAGGGTAGAAGAAGTAATACATGTGCTAGCGAGAGAGATAAAGGGAGAGATTTGATCTAGGATCATTGTGTAAGTATCCATCCGCATATCATTATTATTTTATTCATATGCGCTTTATTATGTGTTTAGAATGCATGTTAAGGGTTTATGATGATGAGACCTTAACAAAGATAATAAATTGGTTGCCAATTTGCACTCAAAAAACCCTCGCAAAATATTAAGCGTTTTTCCTTCCATTGAGTGATTCTCACCCAAGATCCGAGACTGGCATTGGCTTGTTGGCCAAAGTCAAGGCCTTTGTCCGTCGAGGATGTGTTTGAATCACGAGATTTTTGTTCCATATCAGTGTCTTGTCCAAGTTGTGGTTTGTTGGCCAAAGTCAAGACCACTTCTTGTCCATCGACATTGATTACGAAGCTTTCCATGGTCAATGGGTCACGCTTAATTGGGATCACTAAGTTTGTTGTGCCAAAGCCAAGGCTTAGTTGATTCAGAGAAAAAAGGTTAGGCAATTTATTGGATATATTGGCATATGTAAGATATATGTTTCGGACTTGGATGTCCCCCTACTGGATCTAGGAATTGGATTGGATCCAATTGATCTTAGAGATCTACCTAGTTAATTATCAAACAATTTGTTGGCCAAAGTCAAGATTGTGTGATATTTAACGGGATCCTAGCCCACTAGGAAACACGATTTCCCGAGTACTCGACAGAGGGTTAGAGGCTCGCCGAAAAATAATGGGTGGCAAGAATTGAATTTGCAATATTCGTTTAATTACTTGCCATACGCGCTCAAAACTCATATCATTTGTCAAATAAATTAAATGTTAGTTGGACTAATATTTAAACGTGTTTTAATAAATAGTTGGACTATATTCAAACTATTCATTTATAGTTGATTTTATAATTGGATTATAGTAATCAATATAATTGATTTTAATCTATTAAATTATAGTTGATTAAATAGTTGGACTGTTGTAATCATTATAATAAATAGTACCGAAATCGTTGATTAAATAGTTGGACTATTAGAATCAAGATAGAAATTGAAAAATTAACATTTAAAACATAATCCTCGGGAAAATGTATTTAAATGGTTTAATTTTCAAATTGGGAATAAAATTTCAGGATGGTCCTGGAAAATAATAAGTTACTTTATTTGATAAAATAACATATTAGGCCTAAGCCCGAAGTTAAGCAAATAGTCGAGCATAATCTTTGGAAGATTTATGTAATGATGACTTTAGTGCTTAATCCATTATATTTACCGCAGTAGACTCCTTAATTTCTGAATCAGAACTAAGGATTAGGTCCTTAAATTATGATAATGAAATTGAAGGATCTTCATAAATCTATACTTAGATTTTAGAAGTACTAAATTGCAATAATAACTCTTTGAGAGTTAATGACTATTCTCAATGAGATAAAGTCAAAGTTTGCAATTATGCAAGTAGCGCAAGACGCACCTTACTTCGATATTCTAGAAGGCCAAGGCTTGGCCAAAGGCTTCTGGAGTGTTGAAACTGGCGAAGGTAAAATCATTATAATCTTCTAGGAAGATAAAAGACATATCCTAAAATGTCTGCCTAATTGTGGCAAACGGGATCGCGGAAGCGTGACTGCCATTTGGACAAAACAGACATGAAGGAATAGAAGACGACCAAGGCTCTGACTTCAAATATGATTGTCATAAATATGTTCTTGACTAGTATTGAAATTAGATTTTAAATACTTAGTGTGATACATAAATATATGTACTGTTGTTCAGAATCTACTATGAGCAGGATACTGACTTCAGTTGAGATTTATATGCGAATTGGAAACGGGACGAAAGTCGTTGTTTTAACCGTAGATACCTAACTTTCGGAACTACCCTTCGGGTGTGTACCTAAATTTAGAAACTGTTATAATGTAACTAGTTTGACTAGAAACATTATCTCTATATCAGTGATTAACTCGCTGCGGGTGAACCTTTATATTCTAGAATACTAGAGTGTTTTATTATATAAAGATGATATCGAGATAAACACATTAGATGTGAATAACAGTATTTATATTTTGAATATAAATCAATCTCAAATATATAACATGAGAAACAAATAGATCAAACTGATTTGATCAGATGAAACTTAATTGTGGCATTGTTGTCTAGGACACAATCAAACAAGACTCGTATATCCACACTTTCGAAGAGTGGGTACTATGACTGATTTGATTCCATTCATATAAAGTCTACGAATCTAGTTTATTGGGCAAAGTGCCTAAAACACTATTTACTTGGTAAAAGTGCAAATGCCACTGATCTGTTAGCCCTAGTTCATAATGAAGCATGTGGGCCCATGTCTAGCAAGGCTAGAGGTGGATATGAATATTACATGACCTTTACGGATGTGGCATCGCGTTATGGTTATGTGTTTCTTCTGAAGAAACATAAATCAGAAACTTTTAAAGTTTGGACACGAAATAGACAAACAGATCGGCTATAGTAATTAAACCATCACGGTAAGACCGTAATGGAAAATACTTAAGCAATAAGTTTCTAATATACTTGAAAGAGTATAGTATTCTTTCAATGAGGACTCCTCCCGGAACACGTCAATTTGACGGTGTGTCCGAACAGAGTAACCAAATTTTGTTGGACATGATAAGGTTAATCATGAGTCGCTCTGAGCTACCATTTCCTTCAACGGATGAGCTTTGACAGTGCAGAACATATTTAGAATAAGGTTCCAGAATAATCTGTTTGACAGATTTCATATTAGATATGAACAGGAAAGAAACTGGGTTTCTCTTTCCTTAATATTTGGGAATGCTAGGCATATGTTTGGATGATACCAAACTAAAACCCAAATTGGATAAGTTCCAATTGTAGGTTATCATAGGGATACCATAAGTAAAGTACTTATACAACTCACTAGAGGACAATATAATTATTGCTCGCCATGTGGTTTTCCTAAGAGGAATACCGATATGCAGTGGTAAGTGGGAGGATAGTAAAACTCGATGAAAATCGAAGTAATACTGTTCAAGGCACCGAATATTAATGGAACACAAATAGTTCATCAAGGATGAAACTATATCATTAATCTTCGAATACACAGAAAACAACCTGGGGTATGGGTTTCTGATCTCACCTCGTAAATATGTCAATCTTTTAAGGTATACCAACTAACTACGTATAAGGAAGTGATACATAGTATCGACTCCCTAATTATGACAAAGTGTCATGATATCCGAAATGGATTTCATGTAAATCAACAAGTTTGGATACTAGTTGATGTACCGCAAGGCATTGTGTCTATTGGTACTATAAGTCTTCAAGGAAGACGAACATGGAAGGCAACATACCAACGAATAAAGATAGGCTTGTAGCGGAAAGGTATTGTTATCAACATTGTGTTGATTATGATTCAACCTTTTACCTGTTGCCATAGTAAATCCATTTGGATAATGCTTGCTGATGCTGCATGTTTCATTTATGAAATATGTCAGCTGAATGGGAAAATCGATTTCCTGAAAAGGGAAACCTTTTGGAGGATGTTTACAATATCATGTCGGTTTTTTCGTATAATAACTAGCAAACAAGGTTTGCAGGTTATTCAATCCATGTTTGGATTGAAGCATGCATTGAGTTCTTGGAATTATCGTTTTGATGTAATCATAATAGTTTATGATTTAATTCAAAAACGAAAATGATTCTTGTGTATATAAGAGGGTTAGTGGGAGCGCACTGACAGTAGTTGTCCTATAAATAATGATAATAATATGTCATTTCTTGGAAATGATATTCCTAAAATAAAAATAATCGGTGAAAGCTTGGATTTCGAGAAAACTCTCTGAGAATTCATACATTGAAAAATGTACGTTAACTGGTGTCTCATACGCTTTGAGCATATGGATTCATAAACAGGACAATCCAAGTGATAGTCACTGGATTGATATTAAGAACATCCGTTAGTATCATAGAGAACTAAGGATGCTGTCTTAATCTGTGGAGATGGAGAACTTGAAGTGACTGGGATCACTACTGCAAGTTTCCTAAACCGATAAAATGACTATAAGTCGCAAATGGTACTACAAAGTTTGAATAACAGAACAGTGAGCTGGAAATCTTCCAAGCAAGATACTGTTACCGAATAAACAAGAAATGCGGGTTATTGCTGCAGCTCAGGCAGCAATAGAAGCCTTCTGGGTCGATAATAATCTAATTAGATTAGATATAATTCTGTTAGCAGCTGAGCTAGGCGTCAGCACAGGCTAAAGAATTAATGGTCTCATCAACGATCCAGATATATACTTCGATATTCATCTGATTCGTTCGGATCATACATTCGAGTGACTGGCTTTAGGCCAAGTGGGAGATTGTTGGACAATTATGACCCATAGCGTCACTATTTGTACAGATCATGGTGTTGTTGTACAAATTAACTATGTGACAAAGGAGATTGCACTCTTATCATTTGTGATTAGATCACCTAGATGTATAAATGATGAGAGGTCCTTGTGATTTGTTCCTGGATTGAGAATGATATGAGACAGTATCAGTCCACGAAGGATAAATCATTAAATATCCCTAGTCAAAGTATTATCGAGATTGGACATCGATAAATACGTAAAAGACTAGTATTACACTTGTGCGCGTTGTGAGGGCACGACGACATAGTTGTCATATATTTCGGTATATGATAATCATGCAAGTGTAATAGGAGGTTGTGTTTTACCGATGGTACGGGAAACAACTTCGCTCTGGATAGACCCCCTCAGAATTCCATTGGTAGTATGACTATGTGTCTATGGAAGTCCGAAATCCTGGTAGGTGTATTTGGTCTTAACCTGAGACTTGCACCGCTAATACTTGGGAAAATCAATATACTTTGGTTGCGGTCGTCGAGGGCTTTAATAGGTTCTGTGTACGCCTATGCTGGGTATATTGAGAATCGTAGTGTGTTGGGTGTGATGTCAAGACGGAAGTGTCACTCCAGTCATATGGAGATGATGGTCACGTAGGATACGGTACTGGTTCTCTTAAGTACTGCAGTCATCGGGATAATATTACTAGGTCATAGTTATCCGATTATAGAGACTAGTTACCAGACATCTGACATGTGCTTCGTACGGGGCAGACACAATTCCAGCCCCAAGCCTAGCACGTGATCATCCGATACTGGACAGACATACGCAATACTACGTATACTACGCCTGATATAGATCCTTTATTCCTGTAAGGATATTTCTGGAGAATTGGGTAGGCATGACCCTTTGCAAGAAGCCAACCTTGTCTTGTAAATCGGTATAAACGTAGTACTGCCAACATATGCGGGGATCTCATGGGTCGCTTCTCGAAATATCACCGATGACGTATGACTCGCACTTTTAATTAATCTGGGATTAATAAGACGAGAGAGAAAATTAATCTGGGATTAATTGCCGAGATATTTTATCGGGATAAAATATCATTTAAAGAGAGATAACGATTAATTTGGAATTAATCGATAAATTAATATATTCGATATATTAAACGAAATTAGATTTCGACGCGGAATTGAAATTAGAATTTAATTCGGGCGAACGAATTAATTTAGAAATAATTCGTTAGCGATATAAATAGTGATTTCGCTAGGCATAATCATTTAATTACGTCGCAACGGAAAATTTGTTAATTTGGAATTAGCAAACCCGAGCCCGGGATTATTTGCGAGTGCATTTGCATTTCGAATTCGAGTGTGGCACGCAAGTAAAGTCAAGCGTCAAATCAAGCGTCACTTCGACTAGTCAACTTTATCACCTTTTTGATGATGGAAGTAGTTGGTTGGTGAAAGAGTGTCGGACACTCAAATGTGTAAGGAATTAAATGAAACATATACCAAATTTTGGTATATCATTTTAAGTCTTTTTATTTTGGAAATAATTCAACACATTCTCTCTCTCTTTTCTCTCCTCTCTACACGCCCATGGTGGGCAAAATTCTTCATTGGTTTCTGTCAAGAAACCGTGAGATGGGAAGCTAAGTGTGGGAAATTTGTGGCAAATTTCTTGAGAGCTAGTACTCCGAGAGACATGCAAATGTGATAGGGAAGTCCACCCATGAGCCGGGAATCGTTTGACGAAGCTTCGAGATTGGAAGATGACATGAAAATCCGAAAATGCAGTGGGCTGTGACAGTGGACTGCCAAGCATGCAGTGAGCAGAAACTGAGTTTTTTGGTCATCAAAGCGTCGCTCAACCGATCAATTTGAGTATTCCGCAACTTCGTTGATTTGTATTCGCACTTGTTTCATGTTTGTTTAATGATCTTGGGACCTTAGCAAACACCAACAAAAGTATCACTCCAAACATATGGAGATGATGATCACGCAGGATACGGAACTAGTACTCTTTAGTACTACAGTCATCGGGATAATATGATTAGTTCATGATTATCTGATTATAGAGACTAGTTAACAGAGATCTGATATGTACTTCGTGCGGGGCAGACACAATTCCAGCCCCAGGCCTAGCACGTGACATCCGATACTGGATCGCAATATGCAATACTGTTTATACTACGCATGATATAGATTACATATTCCTTTAAGAATATTTCTGGAGAATTAGGTAGGCACGGTGCTTTGCTAGAAGCTAACCATGTCTTGTAAATCGGTAAAAACATAGTACTAGGTACGTTAGTATTCGGATAGTCCGACGACCGGATTTACTACCAACATATCCGGGGATCTCTGAGGTCGCTTCCCGAAGATTCACCGATGACGTATGACTCGCACATTATTAATCTGGGATTAATAAGTAGAGAGAGAAAATTAATCTAGGATTAATTGCGGAGATATTTTATCTGGGATAAAATACTATTTGAAGAGAGAGAACGGTTAATTTGGAATTAATCGATAAATTAATATATTCGATATATTATACGAAATTAGATTTCGACGCGGAATTAAAATTAGATTTTAATTCGGGCGAACGAGTTAAATTAGAATTAATTCACCAGCGACGTGAATAGTAATTTTGCTAGGCATAATTATTTAATTAAATTTGATTTAATTACGTTGCAACGGAAAATTTCTTAATTCTAAATTAGCGAACCCGAGCCCGGGAGTGTTTGCGGGCTCACTCAGATTTTGAATCAAGTGGGGCCCACTAGTCACATCATGTTACATCACTTGTCTATCACATCACCTTTTGGTTGATAGAAGTTGATGGGATTTGATGGTTGCTTACCAAACACTCAAGTGTGATGGATTGAATGACTAATACCATTTTATTTAATTTTGGTATATCATTTTACTTGATTTTAGAAATAAAAAACAACCAACACAACTCTTCTTTCTTCTCTCCATCCTCACGACATTCTCGCCATTTTTTCTCTCTAAGTTCTTGGCTTGGCCGAGAACAAGAAGAAGCAAATGGGAATTTTGTGGAAAACTTTCCAAGGTGCTAGCACACTAAAAGAGTCTCACAAAGGTGATAGGGAAACCCATTCATGAGCATGGAATCTCAAATCAAAGCTTGGAGCTTGGAGGACATCCATGGAACATAAAAATGAAGCTTGGCCGAGAGCTTCAATGGAGCAAGAATTTTTTTTTGTGTTCTTCGCATCGCAAAAGCCGATCAAAGTGAGTATTTCCGCAACTTTACTTTGATGTATTCTCATTTTTCATCGCTTAATTAGATCTTGTTTGACCTAGAAAACCCAACACGGGAAATGACCCAAGAGATCCATGGATATATTGGCAGTAAATACGGTCATCGGACTATCCGAATACATGCATACACGGTACCACGTTCTTACCGATTTACAAGACATGGTTGGCTTCTAGCAAAGCACCGTGCTTACCCAATTCTCCAGAAATATTCTTTAAAGGAATATGTAGTCTTTGTCAGGCGTAGTATACGTAGTATTACGTATTACGATCTAGTATCAGATGTCACATGCAAAGCCTGAGGCTTGAATTGTGTCTACCCCGTAGGAAGCATATATCAGATCACTGACAACTAGTCTATATAATCGGATAATCATGATCTAGTTATATTATCCCGATGACTGCAGTACTTAAGAGTATCAGTTCCGTATCCCTACGTGATCATCATCTCCATATGACTGAAGTGATACTTCCATCTTGACATCACACCCAATACACTACGATTCTCAGTATACCCAGAAGAGGTTGTACATAGAATTGTTAAAGCCCGGATGACCAAAGCCAAAGTTACTGATTGTCGCAAGTATTAGCGATACAAGTCTCAGGTTAGACCAAATACACCTACCCTTATTCGGATTCCCATAGGACATAGTCATATTAACATGATGATTCCGGGGGGTCTATCCAGAGCGCAGCTATTCCCGTACCATCGGTAAATAGAATCTCCTATTACACTTGCATAAGTATCATATACTTAAATATATGAGAACTATGTCGTTAAGCTTCTATAACGTGCACAAGTGTAATACTAACCTATTCCACATTATCGATGTCCAGTCTCGATAATACTACGAGTAGAGATATTTAATGATTAAACCTTTCATGGATTAATACTGTCTCATATCTTATTAATCTGGTACTAATCATATGGACTTTTATCATTTATATATCTAAGTAATCCAATTAAAATGATAAAAGAGCAATTTCCTTTATCACATAGTTAATTTTGTACAATAACACCATGTCCTTTACAAAATAGTGATGCTATGGGTCATAATTGTCCCACACTCAGAAGGAATCGGTAGCTCTGTACGACTCATCATTGACCTTACCATGTCCAACAAAGTTTGGTTTCTCCGTTCAGAAACACCGTTCAATTGAGGTGTTCCGGGAGGAGTCCACTGTGAAAGAATAACATATTCTTTCAAGTAATCTTGAAACTCATTACTGAAGTATTCTCCACCACGGTCCGACCGCAATATTTTAATACTTTTTTCAGTCTATTTTTCTACTTCGTGTCGAAACTCTTTGAGTTTCTCAAAAGTTTCCGACTTGTGTTTCATAAGATACACATTACCATAACGCGATGCATCATCCGTAAAGGTTACGAAGTATTCATATCCACCTCTAGCCTGGCTAGACATGGGCCCGCATACGTTACTATGAACGAGGCTAACAGCTCGGTGGCACGTACACATTTACCACTAAAAGGTGTTTTAGGCATTTTGCCTGACAAACAAGATTCGCAAACATCATATGAATTAGGATCAAATCCGTCTAAGTATCCATTCTTCGAAAGAGTAGATATACGAGTTTTGTTAATGTGTCCCAGACGACAATGCCACAAATAAGTCTCATCCGTTTCACTCAATTTGAGCTTTGTGTTTGTCATGTTATATGTTTGAGATTCATTTATATTCAAAATATAAAGACCATTATTCACATCTGCTGTACATATCAAAATATCATCTTTATAAACAAAACACCCAGTGTTCCTGAATATAAAGATATACCCGCATCAGGTTAAACTAGATACATAGATAATATTCCTAGTCAAACTAGGTATAAAATAACAAGCGCCTAATGTAAGTTCATGCCCTGAGGGCAGATTCAAAACATAGGTGCCAACGGCCAAAACAGCGACTCTCGTCCCATTTTCGACTCGCATGTCGATCTCCCCTGAAGCCAATCTCCTGCTAATCTGCAGATCCTGCACATCAGTACATATGTGAGTACCACATCCAGTATCAAAAATCAAATATTTAAAACTAGTAGTAGACATGTTTATTTCAATAACAACCATACATGAAGCTGGAGCCATGCCCGTCTTTGCTTCCTTCAAGTCCGCATTGAACTTACGACAGTCACGCTTTTAGTGACCCCGTTTGCCACAGTGTAGGTAGACGTCTCGGGATTTGTCCTTTGTCTTCCCATAATAATGTGATGATTGAGCCTTTCCATTCTTCTTCTTCTTCTCTACACCCCCAAAAGTCTTTAGCCAAGCCTTGGCCTTCTTGGATGTCGAAGTAAGATGCGCCTCGCTCTTCTTGCCTTTCTGAAGCTCTGGCTCTGCCTCTTTCAGCATAGCCATTAACTCTCCAAGAGTTTTCTCTTGGTTCATCATATTATAGTTCATGATGAACCCGCACCAGCAGTCGGCTAGAGGCTGTAAGATCAAATCTATGGAAGTCTCGGCCTCGAAGGTAATGCCCAGCTGACCCAGCTATTCAATGTCAGCAATCATATGCGACACATAGTGTTCTAAATATGTACCCTCTGACATACAAGAGCGAAAGAGCTTCTTATGCAACTCATACTTCTGAGATCTAAGATTAGATCTATGAAGATCCTTCAACTTCAATATCATCACATAAGGATCCAATCCCTTGTTCTGACGAAAAAACTGATGAGTCATTGCAGCAAGCATAACAGATTGACCAGTACAGTTATCATCACGATGATTCTTCCAAATCTCATGCTCTACTGGCCTCTCAAGTCCGGGATCAGGACCGAGAGGTCTCTATATCACATAGAGAACTTCTCAGCTCCCAGGACTATCCTGAGGTTCATCTCCTAGTCTGGAAAATTTACTGTTGGACAAAATGACCCATAGCGTCACTATTTGCACAGATCATTGTGTTGTTGTAGCAAATTAACTATGTGACAAGGAGATTGTACTCTCATCATTTGTGATTAGATCACCTTAGATGTATAAATGAAGAGAGGTCCATATGATTAGTTCCTGGATTGAGAATGGTATGAGACAGTATCAGTCCACGAAGGATTAATCATTAAATATCCCTAGTCGTAGTATTATCGAGACAGGACATCGATAATGCGGAATAGGCTAGTATTGCACTTGTGCGCGTTGTGAGGGCACAACGGCATAGTTCTCATATATATAAGTATAGGATACTTATGCAAGTGCGATAGGAGGTTGTGTTTCACCGATGGTACGGGAAACAGCTTCGCTCTGGATAGACCCCTCGGAATCCCATTGGTATTATGACTATGTGTCTATGGGAGGCCGAAATCAAGGTAGGTGTGTGTATAGTCTTAACCTGAGACTTGCTCGCTAATACTTACGATAATCGATAGACTTTGGTCTTGGTGGTACAGGGCTTTAACCGGTTCTGCGTACACCACTTCTGGGTTTATCAGAGAGTCGTAGTGTATTGGGTGTGATGTCGAGATGGAAGTATCACTTCAGTCATAGTGGAGATGATGTCACGCAGGATACGGTATTAGTGCTCTTAAGTACTGGCCGGCCATCGGGATATTATGACAAGGTCATGTATATCTGATTATAGAGAGGAGTTACCAGACATCCGACATGTGCTTCGGACGAGGGGCAGACACTTATCCAGCCCCAGCCCTAGCACGTGACTATCCGATACTGGCTGATATACGCAATACTACGGTTATACTACGCTTGATACAGATCTATATATTCCTTGTAAGAATATTTCTGGAGAATTGGGTAGGCATGGCGCTTTGCTAGAAGCCAACCTTGTCTTGTAAATCGGTATAAACGTAGTACGGTGGTACTTACATGTTCGGATAGTCCGACGACCGTATTACTGCCAACATATCCGGAGATCTCATGGGTCGCTTCCCGAAGATTCACTGATGACGTATAACTCGCACACTAATTAATCTGGGATTAATTAGAAGAGGAGAGAAAATTAATCTGGGATTAATCACGGAGATATTTTATCTGGGATAAAATATTAATTAAGAGAGAGGAGAACGATTAATTTAGAATTAATCGATAAATAATATATTTGATATATTATTAGAAATTGGATTTCGACGCGGAATTAAAATTAGATTTTAATTCGGGCGAACGAATTAATTTAGAATTAATTCGTTAGCGACGTGAATAGTGATTTCACTAGGCGTAATCATTTAATTACGACGCAACGGAAAATTCATTAATTTGGAATTAGCGAACCAGAGCCCGGGATATTTGCGAGAGCGCATTCGTTGCTTATTTCGAATTCGAGTGCGGCACGCAAGTCAAATCGTGCGTCAAATCGCAAGTCACATCAAGCGTCAAATCAAATGTCACTTTGAGTGATGTGACATGTTGTCACTTGATTTGAGTGATTGATGTAGAAGTTGAAAAAGAAACTTTTGCTTTTACTTTTTGACTTTAGCATTTAATGGAAAGTAAAAAGAATGGTAAATGGTTTTTTAATTTTAGAAATTATAAAAACCAAAACACATTTCTTTTTCTTTTCTCTCTCCACTTTTCTTTTACGCATTCTATTCTCCCTCTCTTTTCTTCTTCCTCTTCTCACGGCTTCAAGCCGATTTCTTCACCAAATTTCTGGTTGGACCGAATTGGAGAGAAGCAAGGAAGATGAAGAAGTGCTAGCACACCTTGGGTTATACATAGGTGATAGGGAAACGAATTATGAGCTTGGAATTCATTTTGGAGCTTGAAGCTTGGAGCTTCAATGGAGGTCTTCAATGGCCGATTTTGGAGGAGCCACCGAGCCCAAAACCGAGCAGTCCCTGCTGTTCAAGAAGCCAAACCGAGCTTCAACAAGGAGGAAAAATGGTCTTGTTCTTCTTCGCAACAAAACCGATCTATGTGAGTAATGTTTCCGCCTTATTCCTTTGATGTATTCATGCGTTTTTATGCTTGATTTCATGATCTTGGGACCTATATTAGAAACAACAATGGTATCTAGAGCTTTGATCAAGCATGAAAAAGTTAGGGTTAAAATTGGGTAAACTCGATTTAGGCATGATTTGGTTGAATTGTTTGATGAAGTATGCTTGAATGAGGTTGAATTGAAGTTGGTATGATCAATTCATGAAATTGGATTGGATTCAATTTTCCCTAAATTTTGGGCATGACAAATTGGGTAAAATCAATTGAAGCATGATTTGATTAAATTGATTGATTAAGTATGCTTAAATGTTGTTGAATTAATGATTGATTGGATCAATTGAAGAATTATGTTTGGAACAAATTTCCCCAATTTTTAAGTTGGCATTAAAGTGACAAATTTGGTTAAACTTGATTTTGAGCATATTTTGTGAAATTGGATGAATGAGAATGCTTAAAGTATGTTTAATTTAAGATTGATTGGATCAATTTGTTGAAATTGTGCTTGGAACAAATTTCCCCAAATTGCTTATGTTGGCCGAAATTAAAGAACCCTAAATTTCTTGGTGATTTTGTTTGTTTGATCATTGGATGACTTAAAACAATTGGGTAATGTTGTTTTGAAGTTCAATTTGATTGAATTTTGATTTGGAACATTTTTCCCAAATTAAAGTGGCTTGGCCGAATTCAATTGAATTTGAAATTCATTGTGTTTTTTGATTTTAATCATTGGATGAATTGAATTGATTTGGGAAATGATGATTGTGGATTCGATTGGATTGAAACCGAATCGGATCGGAAAAAACCCTAATTGCCGAGAACAAAAGCATGTAAATGGGTTTGATTTTAATAAATTGTGTTGGACACTATTTAATGTTAAAGTGCATGATAAGTATGCTAATTGATGTTTTAGAAATATTAATTGGGTGGTTAATTGTGTATTACACTTAGGTTAATTAATTATGGATTTAGAATTTTATAAGTTAATTAATTGGGCTTATTTTTGGAAATTGGGCCTTTAAGGTTGTGATTGGGCTTTTGGGCTTTGTTGTACAAAGTTGAGTTTAGGCAAATTTGGTTGGATCCAATTGGCCTAAAACCGCATCCATAAAGTCCAATTATGACTTAATGGACTTAATTATTTAATTGGGCCTAATGGGCCAAAATTGATTTCTGGGCTTATGGGGTAACTCCCGGATTGGATTGGTTATTCGGTTTGACCCGAGTTGACCAAAAGTCCACGCCTTATAGAAATTAATTAAAAGCCCATTGGACTTTAATTAAATAAACATTAGATGTTAATCGGGCTTTGAGACCCGTTGCGATTAAATTTGGAATTTAAGTCGTAAAGGTTCGTTAATAAAAGTGTGATATTTAATTTGGATTAAATAGTGAATTAGAATTAAATGCGTATTAAATTGGATTTAATTATGTAGTTTAATTTAATTCAAGAATTCGTACTTTGAGTACTTATT
The DNA here is from genome assembly GCA_019454045.1 of Zanthoxylum bungeanum. Classification (NCBI taxonomy): domain Eukaryota; kingdom Viridiplantae; phylum Streptophyta; class Magnoliopsida; order Sapindales; family Rutaceae; genus Zanthoxylum; species Zanthoxylum bungeanum. The sequence goes on from SKCR01023678.1 coordinate 145,066, forward strand.
CGCCAAACGAGTTTGACTCGAGCAAAAATCAAATCGTTGTTTGAACATTGGATGATCACTAATTATCAGATTAATTAATTGGATTAGATTGATTGATAACATGCTTGTATGAATACATGGTTGCGATGCATGAATAATGTATATCGGATGGATATTAGTCGGGTGGGACAATTTTGGAAATTGTAATAATTTGATTTATAAATTGGACCTGCGTGTCCAGCCTTATCACCTCTATACTCTTTGTATTCTCTTCTCACCTATTCCCCTCAATGTAAATGAGGTTTCTTTAGAAGTGTAGTGTAACAGGTAGAAGTAAATACATGTGCTAGCTTTGGAGAGAGAAAATGAGAGATTTGATATAGGATCAATGTAAAGTATCCATCCGCATATCATTATTTTTATTTCATATGCGCTTTATTATGTGTTTAGAATGCATGTTTAAGGGTGTATGATGATGAGACCTTAATAAAGATAATAAATTGGTAGCCAATTGCACGCGAAAAACCCTCGCTCAATATCAAGTGTTTTTCCTTCCATTGAGTGATTCTTACTCAAGATCCGAGATTGGCATTGGGTTGTTGGCCAAAGTCAAGCCCTTGTCCGTCGAAGATGTGTTTGAATCACGAGAGCTTTGTTCCATATCGGTGTCTTGTCCAAGTTGTGGTTTGTTGGCCAAAGTCAAGACCACTTCTGTCCATCGACATTGATTACGAAGCTTTCCATGGTCAATGGGTCGCGCTTGACTGGGATCACTAGGTTTGTTGTGCCAAAGCCAAGGCTTAGTTGATTCAGAGAAAAAGGTGAGGTAATACATTGGATGTATTGGCATATATAAGATATATGTTTAGGATTTGGATATCCGCCTACTGGATCTAGGAATTGGATGGAATCCAATGATCTTCGAGATCTACCTAGTTATTATCATACAATTTGTTGGCCAAAGTCAAGATTGTGTGATATTTAACGGGATCCTAGCCCACTAGGAAACACGGTTTCCCGAGAGTACTCGACAGAGGGTTAGAGGCTCGCCGAAAAATAGTGGGAGGCAAGAATTGAATTTGCAATACTCGTTCAATTACTCGCCATACGCGCTCAATCACAATTATTTCGTCGTTAGATTAAACTTAGTTGGACTAATATTTAAATTGTTGTTTTAATAAGCAGTTGGACTGTATTATATTTGATTATATACAATTGGATTATATTAATCAATATTTTGAATTAATTAATTTCGATTTACAGTTGATTTTATAATTGGATTATAGTAATCAATGTAATTGAGGTTAATTAATTTAAATTATATTTGATTATATAGTTGGACTATTATAATCATTATATAAAATAGTACCACAAATCGTTGATTAAATAGTTGGACTATTAGAATCAAGATATAATTGAAAGATTGACATTTAAAACATAATCCTGGGGAAAATGTGTTTAAATGGTTTAATTTTCAAATTGGGAATAAAGTTTCAGGATGGTCCTGGAAATTAATAGGTTATTTTATTTGATAAAATAATATATTAAGCTTGTAGCGCAAGGCGCACCTTAATTCGATATTCCAGAAACACGAGCTTGGCCAAAGGCTTCTGGAATGTTGAAACAGGCAAAGGCAAAATCATTATAAATCTTCTGGGAAGATAAAGGACATATCCTAAGAAGGAATAGAAGACGAGCAAGGCTCTGACTTCAAATATGATTGTCATAATTATGTTCACAACTAGTATTGAAATTGGATTTTAAATACTTAGTGTGGTACATAAAATATATTGATGTTCAGAATCTGTTTGAACAGGATACTGACTTCAATAGAGATTTATCTGCGAATTAGAAACATGACGAAAGTCGTTTTAACCGTAGATACCTGAATTTAGGAACTACCTTCGGGTTAGTACGTAAATTAGGAAACTGTTATAATGTATCTAGTTTGACTAGAAACATTATCTCTATATCGCGTATAACCCGCTGCGGGTGTACCTTTATATTCTAGAACACTAAAATGTTTCATTATATAAAGATGATATTGAGATAAACACATTAGATGTGAATAACAGGATTTATATTTTGAATATAAATGATATCTCAATTATATAACATGACAAATAAAAATAGCTCAAATTGATTTGATCAGTTAAGAAACTTAATTGTGGCATAGTTGTCAGGGACACTACTAAACAAGAATCGTATATCCGCACTTTTGAAGAGCGGGTACTAGGACTGATTTGATTCCATTCAAATAAAGTCTACGAATCTAGTCTATTTGGGCAAAGTGCCTAAAACACTATTTACTTGGTAAAGTGTAAATGCCACCGATCTGTTAGCCCTACTTCATAGTGAAGCAAGTGGGCCCATGTCTAGCTAGGCTAGATATGGATTTGAATATTTCGGACCTGTACGGATGTGGCATCGCGTATGGTTATGTGTTTCTTTTGAAACACAAATCGGAAACTTTTAGAGTTTCGACACGAAATAGACAAATAGATCGGCTAAAGTATTAAACCGTCATGGTAAGACTGTAATGGAAAATACTTAAGCAATAAGTTTCTAGTTTTTATGAAAGAGTATAGTATTCTTTCAAATAAGGACTCCTCCCGGAATACGTCAGTTTGACGGTGTATCCGAACGGATTAACCGAATTTTGTTAGACATAATAAGGTTAATCACGAGTCGCTCTGAGCTACCATTTCCTTCAACGGATAAACTTTAAACAGTGCAAGAACTTATTTTGAATAAGGTTCCATAATAATCTATTAACAGATATCATATTAGATATGAACGGGAAAGAAACCGGGTTTCTCATTCTTGATAATTTGGGTATGCTAGGCATATGTTTGGATGATACCAAACTAAAACCCAAATAGGATAGGTGCCAAATGTAGGTTATCCTAGGGATACCATAAGTATTGTACTTATACACCTCACATGAAAACAATTAGATTGTTACTCACCATACGGTTTTCCTGAGAGGAATACCGATATGCGTGGTAAGTGGGAGGATAGTATAACTCGATGGAAATAATAATAGGTCGTAGGAATTATGAACAGATAATAGTTCAACTGATACATGAATCTTAATACATGACAGATAGTCATCATCAGGATGAGACTATTACCATTAATCTTCGATACACAAGAAAACCGCGCAGGTCGGACAGAGTCAGAAAACAACCTGGGGTATGGGTTTCTGATCTAACCTCATAAAGATGTGAATCTTATTGAGGAATACCAACTGACTACGTATGAGGAAGTGATACAAGATATTAACTCCCTAATTATGGCAAAGTGCCGTATAATCCGAAATGGATTCCATGTATATCAACCAGTTTGGATACTAGTTGATGTACCACAAGGCATTGTGCCTAATGGTACTTAAAAGTCTTCTAGGAAGACATACATGGATGGCAACATACCAGCGTATAAAGCTAGGTTTTAACGGAAAGGTATCGTTATCAACATTATGTTGATTACGATTCAACCTTTTACCTGTTGCCATGGTAAATCCATTTGGATATGCAGATTATTCGATCCATGATTGGATTGAAGCAAGCATTAGGTTCTTGGAATTATCGTTTTGATATAATCATAATGATGTATGATTTAATTCAAAACGAAAATATTCTAGTGTATATATAAGGAGGTTAGTGGGAGCGCACTGACAGTGGCTGTCCTATAAAATAATGATAATACGTCATTTCTTGGAAATGATATTCCCATAAAATAAATATCGGCGAATGCTTGGCTTTCGAAATACTCTCCTAGAAACCGTACATTTAAAAATGTACAAGACCTGGTGTATCATACGCTTTGAGCATATGGATTCACAAACAGGCCAATCCGAGTGATAGTCACTGGATTAATATTAAGAACATCCGTTAGTATCTTAGAGAACTAAGGATGTTGTCTTAGTCTATGGAGAAGGAGAACTTAAAGTGACTGGGGTCACTGTAGCAAGCACATATAACCGATAAAGACGACTAAAAGTCGCAAACGGTACTATATAGTTTGAATAACGGTACAGTGAGCTGGAAATCTTCCAAGTAAGATACTGTTACCGAATATAAAGACAAATGCGGGTTGTTGCTGCAGCTGAAGCAGCAATAGAAGTCATTTGGGTCGATACAAATCTAATTAGATTAGATATAGTTCTGTTAGCAGCTGAGCTAGGCGTCAGCATAGGCTAAAGAATTAATGGTCTCATCAACGATCCAGATACATACTTAGATACTCATCTGATTCGTTCGGATCATACATCGTGGCGATGTGATGATCGTTATAATCGCATCAAACGATAATATCATACAAATCCGCTGACGGAAAACATTTTTCTCAGCAGTTTGAGCCAACCGTACATAGTTCGGGTGTGAGACACTTGAGTGACTGGCTATGTGCCAAGTGGGAGATTGTTGGACAAAATGACCCATAGCGTCACTATTTGCACAGATCATTGTGTTGTTGTAGCAAATTAACTATGTGACAATGAGATTGTACTCTCATCATTTGTGATTAGATCACCTTAGATGTATAAATGAAGAGAGGTCCATATGATTAGTTCCTGGATTGAGAATGATATGAGACAATATCAGTCCACGAATGATTAATCATTAAATATCCCTAGTCGTAGTATTATCGAGACAGGACATCGATAATGCGGAATAGGCTAGTATTGCACTTGTGCGTGATTCTCATAAATATAAGTATAGGATACTTATGCAAGTGCGATAGGAGGTTGTGTTTCACCGATGGTACGGGAAACAGCTTCGCTCTGGATAGACCCCTCGGAATCCCATTGGTATATGACTATGTGTCTATGGGAGGCCGAAATCAAGGTAGTGTGTATAGTCTTAACCTGAGACTTGCATCTCTAATACTTACGATAATCGATAGACTTTGGTCTTGGTGGTACAGGGCTTTAACCGGTTCTGCGTTACACCACTTCTGGGTTTATCAAAGAGTCGTAGTGTATTGGGTGTGATGTCGAGATGGAAGTATCACTTCAGTCATAGTGGAGATGATGTCACGCAGGATACGGTATTAGTGCTCTTAAGTGCTGGCCGGCCATCGGGATATTATGACAAGGTCATGTATATCCGATTATAGAGACTAGTTACCAGACATCCGACATGTGCTTCGGACGGGGCAGACACTTATCCAGCCCCAGCCCTAGCACGTGACTATCCGATACTGGGCTGATATACGCAATACTACGGTATACTACGCTTGATACAGATCTATATATTCCTGTAAGAATATTTCTGGAGAATGGGTAGGCATGGCGCTTTGCTAGAAGCCAACCTTGTCTTGTAAATCGGTATAAACGTAGTACGAGCGGTACTTACGTGTTCGGATAGTCGACGACCGTATTTACTGCCACATATCCGGAGATCTCATGGGTCGCTTCCCGAAGATTCACCGATGATGTATAACTCGCACTTAATTAATCTGGGATTAATTAGAAGAGAGAGAAAATTAATCTGGGATTAATCACGGAGATATTTTATCTGGGATAAAATATTAATTAAAGAGAGAGAACGATTAATTTAGAATTAATCGATAAATAATATATTTGATATATTATTAGAAATTGGATTTCGACGCGGAATTAAAATTAGATTTTAATTCGGGCGAACGAATTAATTTAGAATTAATTCGTTAGCGACGTGAATAGTGATTTCGCTAGGCGTAATCATTTAATTACGACTAGGGATGGCAATTTTACCCGCCTACCCGCAAACCCGCAAAAACCCGCCCGCAAGGGTAGGGTTTGGTAAATATATTAATGGTATGTGCGGGGTTTGGTATTTGAAAATAAAACCCGCTGCGGTGCGGTGCGGGTTTGGTATTTTAGTAAAATATGCGGGTACCCGCAACGGGTACCCGCATACCCGCAAAAATGAATTTTTTAATTAATCTCATGAGTAATTGTATCCATAATCATTTTAATAATAAAAAATAAATAAATGGGATGATAGAAACTAGAAAGAAGCAAAATGTTATGTCTCTTTCTAGTTCTCTATTTTTATTTATTTATTTATTATTTGTTGGCTGGATGATGATGAATCAGCGACAATTAAAACCCCTATATTATTATCTCAGATCCGTTCTTGAAGAATGTATTTGTGCCTAGCGCCATGCGAGACAAAAATTTATTTTTGTCGCTGATCTGTTATTGGATCCATTTATTGAGACTATGCTGTTTAAGATTAGAGCACTGCTACTTTACAAAGAGGATACCCAAATAGGCAAAACAACAATCACTAATTGCGACAGTGACTTGGCAAAATAACGTTTTCTTTAAGATTAGTATGGGTCAAATCTTGCTCACTCCAGAGTCCAGACCGTGTAAACGCCTATTATTATCTCAAACGTTTTCTGTTTTGCCGATTTATTTTTGTCCTCTATTTTTATTTATTTATTATTATTTGTTATTTGCTATTATCATGATGGGTTTAATATGAATATATGATCAAATGGCAATAAGATATGTACATTTTCACACATGAGACTGGTAATTCCAGATGCAAGAGTTCTTGAATACCTACTCGCTAGAATCCTGAGATGACCAAACCCGCAAAAAATCCGTTGGGTACCAATGTGGGTTTGGTAATTTGTTCACATATGCGGGTGCGCGGGTTTGGTAATGAAAATAAAAACCCGCAGCGGGTATGGTGCGGTTTGGTAATTTGTTCACATATGCGGGTGCGGGTTTGGTAATGACAAACCCGCACCAAAACCTACCCGCTGCCATCCCTAATTACGACGCAACGGAAAATTCATTAATTTGGAATTAGCGAACCCGAGCCGAGATTATTTGCGAGCGCATTCGCATTTCGAATTCGAGTGCGGCATCAAGTCAAAATCGTACGTCAAATCGCAAGTCACATCAAGCGTCAAATCAAATGTCACTTTGAGTGATGTGACATGTTGTCACTTGATTTGAGTGATTGATGTAGAAGTTGAAAAAGCAACTTTTGCTTTTACTTTTTGACTTTAGCATTTAATGGAAAGTAAAAAGAATTGGTAAATGGTTTTTATTAATTTTAGAAATTATAAAAACAAAACACATTTCTTTTTCTTTCTCCTCTCACCACTTTTCTTTTACGCATTTCTATTCTCCCTCTCTTTTCTTCTTCCTCTTCTCACGGCTTCAAGCCGATTCTTCACCAAATTTCTGGTTGGACCGAATTTGAGAGAAGCAAGGAAGATGAAGAAGTGCTAGCACACCTTGGGTTATACATAGGTGATAGGGAAACGAATTTATGAGCTTGGAATCCATTTTTGGAGCTTGAAGCTTGGAGCTTTAATGGAGGTCTTCAATGGCCGATTTTGGAGGAGGAGCCACCACAGCCCAAAACCGAGCATTCCTGCTGTTCAAGGAGGCCAAACCGAGCTTCAACAAGGAGGAAATTGGTCTTGTTCTTCTTCGCAACAAAACCGATCTATGTGAGTAATGTTTCCGCCTTATTCCTTTGATGTATTCATGCGTTTTTATGCTTGATTTCATGATTTGGGACCTATATTAGAAACCAACATTTACGCCCTTAAAGACATTCTCACCCATGATTATGTCCCTAACTCTTATCTTTCCAGCCATTTTGATT